>OX411555.1:56461061-56497486 GCA_948146395.1 Fragum whitleyi
TGATGAATAGAAACGAGAAGCATGGATAACTGTATGGGTATTTAATCACATAGCTCCCCTTGTCTTCTTTAACGAACATCAATCAAAGATATCCTTGTCTTACACATGTGTAAGATCACATTCCAAATGACGTCATCACGATGTCATATAACGCGAGTTTTCGCGGTATTTCTGTTACCAGACCGTTTTAAAATAGTTTTTAATGTACTCAATGTTGATAATGTGAGAAAAATAAAATGTTACTCGATTTTATTTGAAACAAGCAGATATTTACTTCGTCGAGAGTTCAAAGTTTATTAAGCTCGTCTTGACGAGCTTAATAACAATTCTATTCAAGACTCGGTTAAGATAAGCTTGTCTCAAACAAAGTTTCAGATCTTAAATTTCTACAATTATGTCCAATTGTGAACAGAGTCATAAGGTCCAAAGCTCTCTTTCGAGCTCGTAGTGAAGTCAGCCCTGCATTCAGGATCATAAATCTGTGCAAACAGTTAGCCAATTATACCCCGCTTTGCACGTGCACTTGCGTGCAAAGCGGGATATGATTTGCTAACTGTTTGCACAGTTTTGTGATCCCGAACGCAGGTCTGATAAGGCTGTGCAGATACAAAGGCTTATGTGTGACTTTGCAATGATAACATGTGAACTCGTTGGAAACCTCACGCGCAGGCTCTTCAAGTCTGATAAAAGAAGGGTTATATGCAAAGGTAAAGTCCGAGGGCTGACATCAAAAGTAAAGATACATAAGGAGACAGTGGATAAATATGCCACACACCGTAATACCCCCCCCCCCCCGCCCTACGAAATACTGGGGTAAATTGGTTGTCCCATGTTTGGCTGCCTATCCACCCGCCAATCCACTCGTCCGTCTTTTGACTTTCTTCGTTTCCGGACTCCAACACAAGAACGAAGTGACATATAATTATGAAATTTTATGCAACTATAACCCGCAGATAAATATCCGACTCTGTTGGGATTCGAACCCAGGACCCCTGTGTCCCAAAGCGAGTGCTCTACCACGTCGCTATAAAAGCTAGTTTGTATGGCAAGGCAGTACAAACACCCCTTATATTCAACCCGGCTACATACAGCCCCTCGACAATTTAGATTCTTCCACGAATCTTCTCAATTCAACATCATCAACTACCTAACCACATAACCACCGGTTGGCGCCAAACGTAACCCGCAAATAAATATTCGACTCCGTCGGGATTCGAAACCGGGACCTCTGTGTCCCAAAGCGAATGCTCTACCACGTCGCTATAAAAGCTAGCTTGTGCGACAAGGCAGTACAAACACCCCTTATATTCAACCCGGCTACACAACTAATGCCCATGACCCAAGAAAACGCCTATTTGTTTTGGAGTTACGAAAGTCAAAGGTCATGGTCACAAATGAACTTTGTCCGAAAACCATTTACGGATCTGTGACAAAGAACTGGGGGAGGGGCTAATAGCCCGCTTTTTGAAAGATTTAGTTAAACCTTGTATCATTTTTTCAGATACAAGTTTCTACGACAGACAAAGAACACGCTCAATATACAGAGATACCACGGAGCGATTGAGATCTAATTCCGCCACCTCAATAACATCTACTCGTAGCCGCCGAGAAGTGTTCACACCCTCTCACGTGATCTATAAAACTTACACTGGAATAGACTCTCACGATGAAATAAAATCGCGCGTTGGCTCGTCTTACAGCGTCAGATCTAGAATAGGCTCGTCCAAAAGTAATTCTAGCGGAATCGTCCATAAAAAAGTGGAGTCAGTAAAGCCTCACCAACGTAACAGTTATGTTTTAAATGATATTCAGTCTCGTTCCTATAAAAAGATGCACGAGACATATGACGTCATTGGTACCGATTCAAAATGGCTGACAGAAACAATGAAAAGACTCAAGCTGGAAGGCAGTCGTGTTAAAAGTTTCTATACACACATGGACGATATTTATAGATTTTTAGTTGACGGATCTTTAAAACAATTCGAGCATTTAAATAAAATGACGAGAAAATACGAAAATGCTTCAAAATCAAAGTATCAAACTCAAAATGCGAATAATTCTAGAAATCTATTGGATGCTAAATTTAAACGGCTTTCTGAACGTGGATTGGCTGATACAATGTCACTTCAAAATCAGAATCGATACAACAGAAATTCAAGGCTAAAGCCAATGGGTAACCGTCCTCAACCTCCAAACTATGACAGGGTGAATATTTATATGCCGACAGAGAAAGAAAAGGGTAGGACTCTGGTCGGAAATAATACTCGATATCCTCGATCACGATCAGGTAAGATATATTTTTGACTCTGTGCGAAAACAGTTCTAACTGCCTATATGTATATAGGCAGTTAGAACTGTTGCGCGTTTAGCCACCAAAATGTGGATTAATAATTTGTACTCTCAGAATACAAAATGGCTTTGGGCTGACAAAACCCGATACAAAAGATTGAATAAGCTACAGAGTCGAGGGTTTAAACGCAAAGCAAACTTACAAAAGTTAACAATCGCCATAGTCCATTCTATTATTTTAGCGACAAACTTCGTCAGGCATTATTAGATTTCCTGCATAATAATCTTCGATTGCTGTATTCTAAAATGAGTACTAGTCAAAGCTACGTAAAAATTACGAATTCTTGTGAAATTTCGATTTTTCTCCATTTTTTTTACAGATAACACGAATGCTCGATCACAAAAGTTCGAAACCAGGCGGACAACAAGGCCAGTAAACTCCGTCACAAACAGTCGTAGAAACCATCCAATGAAATTGAAGCCACTCGGCCACAACCTTGTCAAACATGGCGGACTAGATAATCGATGCACGGGTACCAGACTTGCTACTTGAATTTCAACCAATCACCTTAGTCGTGCCTCAAGACAATACATCACCATCCAATGAAGTTGAAGCTACCAGACTTGTACTGAACCAGAAAAAGGGATTTTCAGATAAAAGACCTGCCTTTTTTAACCAACTATTTTCCCCTTAAAAATACCGAGAATCATCAGATAAAAAACTTTGTAAAGCAATGAACTACATTATAGTAACGGGTACCAGACTTGCCTTTTGAGTGAGAACCAATCGCGATTTGATTTCTAAATCCAATCCAGGATCATCTAAATAAATTGATTCTACTGGGTCACGTACTTGTTCAACACGTTGGATTAGAAAATAGATATGTTGACACACGAACAATGCTAGCGTAGACTGAATCAATCGTATGAAAGAAGTTGTTGATCGTTTTGAACAATTTCGCAGTCTTCGGTGCGTTTTTACTGGGTTAGTGTTTGGAATAGATGTAAGTGTATGTAACGCCGAGTGAGTGATTTTGATCAGAAAGAGTTTTATTTCACGATGTTTTTAACTGTAATTAATTAAAGGCTGCAATCTCAGCTTTAACTGTACACGATCATGATCGACCATTCTATGAATAAAGCCATTGAGCTACAACCTTACAAACATAGCGTGCTAGATCATTTCAATCCTCATCCAACCGAGCGTGGTTGCTAACGAACCGATAAAAAATGGATATGGGTGTTTTCGCTGGCATTGGTATCGCTCGATTTCGTAAAAATATCATCTTTTAAATCTGCGTCTGTGCTAGACATATTTCGAAATATAAGACAAAAATTGCGACTGACTAGAAGTTTCATCGAACTTGGATTGAGAAAATCGCAATTTCACTGAAATTTCATGGAAATTGTAAGCGTCTGATTTGTTCTTGAAGAATAAGGAAGCTTCTTATACGCATATTCTATTAAAGGGAGGTAACCAATATCACAAATTTTGTCCATCCTGAATAAAATTTGCGATTTTGGATTACCTCCCATAAAATTAACTCAAATCTCGTTCCACACACTCATTCAATTTCATTCCTAAATCATTCCAAAAGCTTTCACTTTGTCAAGTTCAAGATGTTGTTAACTGTACATAGATTTTATTAACGGGATGTTATAAAATGTCATTTGTTTAGCCTAATTCTACGGAATGAACGATATTATACTACCTTTCCAACTCGAAACTAGCCCCTTCCGCTCATTTAACTTCATTCAGAAAATTATTCCAAAATGATTCATCTTGTCATTTCCACGATGTTGGTGACTGTTAACTGTAGTGATAAATATGAATTGATTAACATTGAGTTATGTAAAAAAGTACATCTCGAAAAGCCAGCAGGAGATATATAAAATACCCCGAAGAAATATTGGACATTGAATCTTAACTTCAACTGGAAAGAATGAATGGATAGATACCGACCAATAAGGCTACGTATTTTGTTGTCAAAACAATCATCAAACAAACAAAAAAACTGAATTCGGTGTAGCAGTAATATTATAACGTCATCACGAGGATTTGGGTGTCATATTATCAAATCAAGCCTACTTGAATATCTAAACAAGTAAAGTAGAGGATTAATGAAGTGAAAATTTATCCACTTGTAAATCCTATGTTTAGTCGATTTTTACGCCTACACAACGGACCGGTAAAGGTGGTCGGACCCCACCCGATTTTTGGCCTTCTTTGTTCTATATAAAATTGCTCAAATTTCAGGTGCTGCAACGCATTCCACAACACTTCTCTTATATATTACGTCATTAGCGCTTCATCTACATTCATAGATCTATCTTTTGAGACTAAAGAAACTTGGTCAAATCAGGTTATCTTTTGGGCTATTCAAGCGAGAGTAAAGGCACCGTCTTTTTCCCACCCATGAAGAGGACAGTTAGTTTGGGTACGCCCCCCGTCCCTTATCCGTCCTCCCGGAAAGGAAATCGTGCACAAAAAAGATCGAACAAAGCGTTATATTAAAGAAGAGATTCAAAACTAGTAAAAATTCACATACATATGCACGTGGATCACTATTCCCCACTTCAAAATGCCATTTTAAAGACGAACTATTTTTTCTTTAAGACCTACTTTTACCATACAACGACCTCCGGAAGTACATTCCAGTGAGGTCACTCCTATATTTAAGAGCTTTTTGCACTCTTCTAACTTCTAAACACTTTGGTCAATGCTGAGGGGTATTGCGACCAAAGTTAAGTCAATAAAGTTATGATATTTTCATTTGTCACTGAAAAATGGCGCTTTTAGGACATGACCTGTTATGCGAAAAAGGGCAAGAATTCGGAGTAGTGTTTTCTGTGATGTACCATGGTTACTTAATCAAATAATTCTTGGTAAAAGACCTTTGGAAATGATTGCTGAAAGTATGCTTTTGAACTATTACTCGGTCCCAACTTATTAAGCAAAAAATGATAAACATAACTTTATTTTGAGGTAATAAAAAGGGGAGTTAATCATTGTTGGTCAAGTTATTTTGACCTAAATTTCCACAATTTTCACGTTTTAATGCCAATAACTAGAACTAAATCATAAAAATATGAGCAATAAGAGTGTTTTCTGTTAAAAGATATCAAATAGCAGGAGAAAGAGAAAATAAAACAGACATTTTTGCCTCAAAATTCGCTATTTCGATGAATCAAATGGTATAATAGCGTTCCCTAGAATGGAAAAGGGGTTCGTTAAGGGTAAAGGGTGAAATTCAAAATTCCACAATCTCTGCTAATTTTTTCAGGATCTAAAACATCGTTTAAGAGTTTGTACATCGTTAACTTGCATAATGTGTAGGAAAAACGAAAACCAACCCCCCAAAACATGTCAAAATAGTCATACTGGGGGTGAAATTTAATGAAAAACTGACAGAGCCCGCTCATTTTAAATTCTTAAAATATAGTTTTATGTCATAGATCACTTAGAAAGCTCTGTTCCATGACAGATTTGTTGTATTACAACTCAAAAAAGGATATTAGAAACCAAAACGGGAAGGAGAATCGTGCATTGTACAACATGGAATGGGGGTACCCACTTCAATAAATATCCATTCTGAAATGGGTGTTAAGGGTTGGAAATACGGTCTCTTGTATCATTTTAAGCTATGTCGAGAGTTTCATTCACGTTTAGGTGTTCAGCTATGACGGCTTTACTGTTTAAGAATCAGAAACGGAAGATCAATAAATTGACAAGAAACAACTTGACACGATAAGTGGGACAAAGTTTACAAAATTGACCATTTTGACAAGTAATATCATATGTCTCCGCTAGCAAATTAACTTGATTCAAATGTTTTTGTCTCTCAATTGCTTTTTTAAAAAGTGTCTTAAAACATTCTAATTCAATTGAGAAAACTAGTTTGAAAATGTCTTAAAAATGACTCTCAAAAAACGCTTTTAAAAGGGGCCCGTCACCTGCGACCAAGTCATGAAAAAACCGTTATCGGGGTAAGGGTTAAGCGTTTTCTCAGAATTTCTTACTAAAATGTCACCTTTAATTGCATGAATATTGAAAAGCAAATGTTTCTCAAGCTTATTAGCATAGAATTTTTGCCTTGAAATTTGACGGACGTCAGAAAAGTGATATTGAAATAGGCTCCTTTCGATATTTAACTTACCCATTTGGCGAAAAGGGTTTGAATTTTAAGCCGGAAAGGGGATTTTGAATTAGGAGAAACGGGCATATTTCCTGTTTACTGTCAACAAAGGTCTATTTCCAATACTCTGAGTAAAGTAAATCAAAAATTTGCATTGAAAAAACGATTTTTCAATCACCTATGTGTGATAGCCTCATATTACCAAATCGCAGGTGTTAAATGGGGTAAGGGGTTTTCTAGTCCATTCTATCGCATTGTTTACACAATTAATTACACCCACTTGACCAATTAAACTAATCCTTTCTTCCCAAAGCACTGAAACTGACTTAATGATAATTCTAACTTTGTTTAAAGTTAAAAAATGCAAGTAGAAATATTTGCAAAGAATTTCCTTAATTTTTTAAAAAATATTAATTATTCGATTTTAAATCGATAAAATCAACAAAATTTCATTTTTTACACTCTTTGGTACTATTGACAAAAGATGACATCATTTGAAACTACCTGAAGGGGTCAAATTTATTTTTTTTAATAATCGGGCCTTTTTACCATCTAGGTCGGACCCCACCCGATTTTTGGCCTTCTTTGTTCTATATAAAATTGCTCAAATTTCAGGTGCTGCAACGCATTCCACAACACTTCTCTTATATATTACGTCATTAGCGCTTCATCTACATTCATAGATCTATCTTTTGAGACTAAAGAAACTTGGTCAAATCAGGTTATCTTTTGGGCTATTCAAGCGAGAGTAAAGGCACCGTCTTTTTCCCACCCATGAAGAGGACAGTTAGTTTGGGTACGCCCCCCGTCCCTTATCCGTCCTCCCGGAAAGGAAATCGTGCACAAAAAAGATCGAACAAAGCGTTATATTAAAGAAGAGATTCAAAACTAGTAAAAATTCACATACATATGCACGTGGATCACTATTCCCCACTTCAAAATGCCATTTTAAAGACGAACTATTTTTTCTTTAAGACCTACTTTTACCATACAACGACCTCCGGAAGTAAATTCCAGTGAGGTCACTCCAGGTGCACTTCCGTTTAGTACGAATATTCTTTGCCTCGTCATTGTCCAATTTCCTTTTTAGACATTATGAAGTTTTCTTCATTAAATGAATGCAAATGAACATTTTAAAGGGTAAATGAGTCCATATTAACATAAATAATCATTTACTTATCTGTATTAATTTCTTTTTGCCTGCTTTGTCGATATAAATAGTCTGGCAATCGTTTATTGTCTTGTCTTCAAGCTAAAATTTGACTGCTACTCGATCTGACTCTAGTTCTTTCATTTTCTGAATACACTACCATATATCTCTGTAGAATGAGCACCCGTTCTTTAAATAATCAGCAAAATCACTGCATGAAATGTTTTATTTGCCAACATTGACAAAATATGCTTAGCAGAAACGGAATTCAGTCGTTTGATGCTATCTTTACATTTTGATTCTGACGAGAACAAAAAAAAGAAATAAAAATAAATAAATAAATAAAAAATAATCATTTAATATTCCATAACAACCGTTTCGATTGAAATTAAATCGAAGATATATCAAAAATCAGAAATAATGATCTATTCTCCCGGCGGTTATTTGCAAAGCATTTAGGTTCGTGTAAAAGTTTTTTTTTTTATCAAAATTACAATGACTTTTCATTTGTCAATGGCATTGTGTCTAGCTATATCATGCGTTTAAATGAAGCTAATGAAGAGGACAAGTATTTACAAAACACAAGACAGCATTGCCAATACCGGTGAGCTAAAACATTGTGTAAAATGGTTATTTTGTGCAAAAACAACAAATGCATCAAGGTTTGATAGATTAACCTAAGGTTTGAACAAAATATAGTCTTACGTAATTACCAGGTACTACTTCTGTCTGAGGAATTAAACTAAGATTCAACACGTTGTTTTGCAAAC
This sequence comes from Fragum whitleyi, assembly GCA_948146395.1. NCBI lineage: Eukaryota > Metazoa > Mollusca > Bivalvia > Cardiida > Cardiidae > Fragum > Fragum whitleyi. Next base: position 56,469,407 of record OX411555.1, read on the forward strand.
CCTCGATTTTTACCTATTTGGTTATCAAATTACCAATATAACTCATTTTATTTTTATTTTCGGCTTATGCCTTCTTCAGAAAAACAGCAAGATTTTATTCAAATCAAGTTACATTAAATTAATTTAAGGTTCATGTAAAGTGTTTGAGACCCAATTTTAAGGTCGCTTCATTAGCCAAGAAAAAGCAGTATGTCCAGGTATATTGTATATCAAAATGAAGCTATTTTTGAGCACAAGCAGTTGAGCAACATAATGTCGACCTAGCTATAGCGGTAAAGCCAAAACATTGTGGAAAAAGGTCATTTTGTACAGAACAAACAATTGCATAACGGTTGGATAAATTTGACTCATATTAGAACAAAGTACAGTCTAAAGTACCATCCAGGTACTACATGTACAACCTTAGAATTAGAACTCGGTCTCAAAAGGCTCATTTGAAACAATCAATTTCCGTCTATTTTGTCAACATATTTGTCAAACCGGTTTGGTCTGTTTTCAAAATAGATGTTAGGTATGGTGAAAAATCACACCATAATATTGTGAAATATTTTTTGCGATTTATTTCGATTTATAGTTTTTTTAATTCAATGATCTAAAATAAATGACTGGATATTTATCATTTTGTGAAATAGAAATTGATATATTGCTAGACAACCTTACAGGTATATAAACTATTAATGTCCATTTATGTTGTGATAACACACCATACTTTACATAGATCTACACGTTTACAAAATTAGAATGACATTTATCACATATGTTTTTATAAAATATGAGAAAATAAATTGCTTGAATAACTTCGTTTTGTGCCCGAGTTTTATACCAACGGTCGTATTAGTACCTGGGTAGTACTTTAGACTGTAAATTGTTAAAATATGAGCCATTTTTATCCAACAGTCATTCAATTGCTTGCTCTGTACAAAAATGAACCTTTTCCACAATATTTTGGCTATACCGCTATAGCTATAGCTATAGCAGTCTTTTGTAGCTTAACAGTTTGTGCTCATAAATTGCTTCATTTTGATATATCATAAATCTGGACATACTGATTTTTCTTGGCAAATTAAGTGCCCTTAAAATTGTGTCTCAAACATTTAAATTCAGAGTAGGGAAATTTATCCCTCTCTTTGTCAAACTGGTAAAGATACAATATCCTTTCGCATATTGGTTACAAAATAACTTGATTGTATGAATAGGTCATCCTTCCGTTACAGATTTAAGTTGAAAAGGGTGGAAACCCGGTGTTGAAGTCCCCATCTTAGGGGCAAACGAGGAATAAAGAATCCCCGATTTATCAAATATATTTAAACTTCTATTAGCCTAGACAAGGTTCATATTGAAGTTCATCTTAATCAGTTATTCATTTCATTTTAATTGCCCTTCTTGTTTGAAAGAAAAATCCAAGTGACTTTTTTTTATTTGACTGGCCTACTCTACTACTTTATTTACAGAGACCCGTTTTCTCCATATCCAAATAAAGACCGAAACCCTTTTGAAATAAGTAGAACAAAAGTCATAATTGAAAAACGGCATATATGTGCCATATTGAAATTAGTATTTTCTTCTTTACTCCCGAGGAAAAAAATGAATTAATATCAAATATAAAACGTTTTAAGTCCAAGATTACTATTTGCTATCGAAACAAGAAAACTGTTTAAATGGTCGTTAAGAGTATGGAATAGATATTAAGTTGTTTACATTTAATTGTTTGTAATACCTTAAACAGTGATAGGCTATCTTAATTCCTACGGCGTATTTGTGGTTAGTCAATTTATCATGGAATTCAGTGCAGCACAACGAGTAGACGGCCATCGTTTAGCTATTCACACAAACTTATTAATTCATTATTTATAAATTCAGAGTCTAGATTTTTTCTGGGTCTAGGAACACAGGAGGTCGGGGTTTTTCTACTTTTCGATATTTTTGTATGTCTATTATTTGTTTCCGATTTGTCTTGTAAAGTGAAAACATGAACTGTTTTATCGTTTACTCCTGTTACGACACCGACATTATTAGTTACAAAGTTAGAAGGATTTGAGTCTGCACAGATTTTTTTCTATTAACCCTTATTGAGTTGAAAATTGAGATATTGATTCCTCCTCGATTTCTAATAATTGAATACGCATTAGAGAAAGACTAATATGTATCCTCAATATTTTCAAGCATCTACAGTCCGACCGACCAACATTGCAAGTGACGTCATGATTTGTTTATTATTTTATTGTTATGTGAAACACTTGAATTTGACAAGCGGGAAAATAGCTCCGGTAGTAAGTGTGTTCGGACGTACGTCTCCGTCCTTCGAAAGTAAAGTGATATTTAATAATGAGGTTAGAAACTCTGTCAGATTACATATTTTTTGTAATATTATGATCTTTGTAAGTGTATTTTCAATACAGAAAATAATAAGTTCAATTATTTTAAAATTGATTTGTTTATTCGTTACATGTGTAAGACAACTTTTCATTTTATAATTTAGTTGTTTTTTCTTTTCTCTACTGATGTGTCAGTATTTCCATATTTTTCTATTTTCAACATTCATAAAAATCATAAAAATGGAAAGCGAAATTTATTTCAAAATCGTTCCGTGTAAAGTTGTTAATGCTTAAACAATGCATCAAGTTTTAAATCTCGAATTTATAAAAAAATAAATCCATTCTGTTGCTCCGATACGAACCCCTGAAGCACGTTACATAGACTAGGGTGCGTTACCGACTGCGCTTATTATAACAGTTATTTAAATGTGAGTTTAAAAACAATTTAATTTCAACCTTGCCTAAACAAAAGGTGACGTCACTTGCAATGTAGCGTGGTTCATTTGTATATTGGTATTCTCTTCCTATAAACAATACAAATCAAAACAAAAGGTTGGTACATGTATTTTGTTGGTGATTGGCTCTGCAACACTATTTACATGAATGTGACAAGGAAAAAATCAAATTTCACAAATAAACATATAGATGTTGACTGACCTTGACCCCATGTCCCTGTAGGTGTTTGGTGTTTAACCTCGCTTGACCGCAGACCATGAGCGGTATAGTAGACATGTAAACCGCCTCCAAACATTGCGGTTTATCATTGGGTAACACCTGGTAGCAGGCCTTATGCAAGGAGTATTTAAGAACTGTGCATATCGTATCTTCGATGTGACTTGAGAAAGATTGGCAAATACTTAGAGATAATTTAATGAGTTTTATCTAGTTATAATGTGATATGTAATTTTAAGACACTTTTGTGCTTTTGTTGAATTTTAGTTTTGTGAACTACTTACGATGTATTCTTTCTTTCAATGGAGCTATTTTGTGTTTCTGACAATGGTATTAGTACGGGCTATACCAGGTAAATAACCTTTTGTATTCTTGAAATTTGATTTTTTTGCTGTCAAACTATTTACGTTAAATAATTGTAAGATATAGTTATTAATTATTTGCCCTATTAAAGGGAAAAGTGTAATAATCTTATCCATTTTGAGTGGGCCTTTTTAAGCATCTTTCTGTTAACCTCATATCAAAATAAAGACTTTCATAAAAATATTTTTCTTCAAAACTGATTGATTTATATTCATATTGATACATGCTACTGGCTAAAAGTAAAGCATCCAATGGTAGAAATTCCTAAAAAATATAGAGGAACTAAAAAATGAAAAGTCATAAGTGACCAAACTTTTAAGCGCAGTTTTCATTAAGATCAGTAAAGATGTCACTTCTAATATTTGTATTTATTGACTCTTTTACTCATACGTGTATAAATATGCTTGGCTATTTGAAAGACGACTTCTTATTTCAAAAATTATTTAAAAAAAATGGCTAAATCTCATCAAAACTCTTGAAGAACCATCAGAACTTTAATGATGTCTCCAAAATGTTTTCTATTTTTGGCCGATATTTTCAGAATATTGTGAGAACATATAACTCACATACCACTTCCTGTTAAAACAGTGTACGACTTTTCCCCTTTTACATGAAACTTCAGCACATTATAACTATCGAAGAGACTTATTCCGACTATTCCTGCTAGGTCGAAATAAAACTCCAAAGGATGCGTATTTCCCGGTTACAAGAATATATGTCGCGGAATAATATGCCAAGCTTTAAGACGATACCGGTACTATTTTCGCATGTTCTTTGATTAAAAAAAGCAATCATTGGATTGAAAGGATGAAATAATTTTGGCATTCTTTTTTCTTTGACAGCATCCGGTGATCGACAAAGGCGTTTCTTGACACCAACAACCTATCCCGTACCGACGATACCAGTCAATAGTCTCGTGGCTGGATCCATTTCATCGGTGCCCGTTAGATGCCCATTGAAGAGGGAGATCGGGGACCAATTGAGAGTTAGTCTTGATCACGACTTGATGAGAGAAGTGTATTTTAGGGAAGTAGGAAATGTTGACAGAAGATATCTTGCTGAAACTTTGGGGGACGCAATGGTTCAATTTCGGAGAATAAACCAAAATTCAGCGAATTTGATGGTATGTGCCACAATGTGACTGGTCCCCTTGGAAAAAGAACTTTATTTTTTTTTCAAAGCAAAACAATGTTTTGTATACTCCGAACTCTAAAATCAAGACGTATTCATTTTTTACTCAAAGCAAGATAAGTAAGTTTAATATGGAATTTAATTTCGAAAAACAAATCTATTACAAAATTTATGACGAATATAAAGAAGCCAATGATTTTCATAATTCAATAACGAATTTTAGTTTGTAAAAATTTATGTAATCTTTGGAAGAAAATGTAACTGTGTATAAAAATATGAAAGTTAAAGAAAAAATATTTATAATTTCAGAAAAATGGAACAAAGAATAGACTATTGTATAAAATAAGAGACTGGTTAAGATTTCGAAACAGCAATACTACAGCCGATTATCGTTACGTGAACGGTTCATATCAGCAAGTAAACACGTCACAGTATCCGAAATCAGTGAGAAGAACGAGCCGGATAAGGAGAAATTCTGATGGTAGGCTATAACAGTTATAAAACATATGAAACTATTATCAAAATAAATATATAAAACTTAAATATGATTTCTTCAAAAGTAAATTTAAAACAGTTGAAATGCTAGAACCGATTTTCGAAAAAACATATAATACTTAAATATGGAATATTGAAAGATCGTAAAAATAAATTATGTTTGAAGTTCCGACCGTTTTGATTAATCTAGATAAAGACCCTGACTAGGAAATATTTCTCTGAATAAACGCTCCTCATATAGGAGAATCTTAAGCTATAACTAGTTTGATGCCTTATCGCGCTGATAAAAAATGGACATCTATTTATAAAGTCTTGACCATCCACCACTATCGTAGATTTTGCTGACCGCGTAAAATTACATAGAGGATATTGCATGTGTGGTCATGGAATACTGGATTTATTAAACGATTCATCTATAAACAGATATAAACGAGGCTGTGTCGAGTTTTTATCTGTTTTAGATGACGAGTTTGATAAATTCTGTATTTTATGAGCACAAATTAGATATTCTATTTATAATATGACCCGTTTATATGCGAAACATCGTCGAAATTCTTGAAATTCTACATTGCAATTTTCCGCGAAACTTATAACGCCGTTTAAAATGACGTCACGATATATACATTATGACGTCATTTCGCAGTTACAAAATAGCGTTGCAATTCGCTCTGAGCTCATTTTCATAATTATTCTACTAGTGTAGTAGCACCCGTGTATTATCAAAAATATTCAACGGGGTTATTTTATTCCCGCGACGTAGGTTATATTATAAATATCAACATCATTTCAGGCTCGGTATCCCGTATAGAATACTGTACGCCCCGAGGAAAGAAGACACCAGACGGATATCTACACATGTGTGCATCGTGCGCCATGACGACCATACTACCAGACGACAAGTTTCCTAGATATATCAACGAAGTTGCGTGTGACTCATCCGACTGTAAATGTTTTGATGTCAGGGGTACTTGTAAGTATTTTGCTATCGTATCCTTATCCAAATGAATCATTGAAATATCGGACAATATTTATTGCAGAAAGTAAGGGCAAGGTGTCAAGATATAGGTGGTCATCTTTTTCTATTTAAATAACTCGCTGCGGAAACCCAAAGAGCCAATCGGTTGAAAGATACCTCCTAAATGCACCAAGAACAACGAAGAAATGGAAATCAAAGGATCAGTGCAATACCATTGTAAATTCCTATGAATATATTTGTATATGCGAGGTACAATAGTATTGCGCTGAACCATCGAAATGCATATCAAACACGCGTAATCGTGTACCGTCTTTTGAAATACATATATCAAATTAATTTGTACGCTTAGAAATACGAACGGAATAGATATTACCAGATCGAAAAAAATGAAATTGTATTGTAAGGCTTCCAAATCTTCTCTTCTTTATTATTTATTTATTTATTCTTTTTGTAAAAATTAGACCGGTCTTTAATTTCAGCTCATGGTAAATGTAAGGTGCGAATTCATCACGTGAAAATGTTACGGAAAGTGCCAAAGGGTTGTCGGATGACGATTTTTAACGGACAACAAGTGATTACGGATGCCTGGGAAATCTACGATTATCCTTTGAGGGTAGGCTGTGAGTGTGTGATTAATAAACAGTCGATGTTCGCAACGTTTATTCCAAAACCAGTAGGCTAAACCAGTCGGCAAATTAATAGGGTGTATGCCAACAACATCTATACATGTTATTGTATTTCTGCGCAAATGGAAAAGTTCTGTTTTTAATTTTGTGAAGTTGCATTGCTTCCCAGATGCGGGAATAAACGTACCTGGACTCTCATATTGCAGCGTTTTTACCGATTAAAATGTTTATGCTGTAATTGTGCGACAAATAAAATACCAACCTTTATGCATTTGTGATGGAAGTGTATTTTGCAAAAAAAACAGCAGAAATGAAGAATAGTGCATGCTGCAAAATGAACTTTTTCTCAAAAATCGATTACATACTTTCTCATATAGGATCTAATTAATATTTAAAATTTTGCAGATAGATTCAAGTCTTCATCAGATATACTTTTTTCCCAAACAAATATCATTCGTCGACCGTTATCATATTTATTCCAAAATAGTTTTTAATGATGAAGTTTTTATTTGCTAACAAAGGTATAGACCTGAGGTAGTAACATAACACACTATTTAGAATAACGTCCTCGACGTTGTTGAGGATTCGTGTGCAAAACGATGTATTTTTCACGTATGTCTTTTTAAAAATGTTCATTGCTATAGTAAGAAAGTAACGCAAAAAGGCTCTTCACACAATCTTGTTGAAAGAGGTAGGAAGGACACCCTCAAATGTCTAAAGCATTCGCCTGTAACCCATGTCCTCTTTGAGTCACGGATCATGTTTTAGCCCCTTTTATGCTGAGTCAAGAATATTTTTCTTTTGACAAGAGAATATGGACAAAGCTTTACATTCTATTCTAAATATAATGTAAGTGAAATCTGATCCTAGACGTCACCGCTTTTTTCCGTGTCCGACCAGTTTTGATATTAACCAAAATCTAAGAAGGTCAAAAGAGGACCAAAGGATTTGTATAAAAACAACTCTTTTGGCAAATAAAGAGTGGTGCATGTGACTTCAGTGCTTCAATTTAATGCAATTCTAAAAAGAAATTTGTTGAGAGTGAGATGGTTGTACACGATGTATTTTGGGGTGTTTTTTTTTATTTATTTTTTGTTTGTATATAGATCTGTCTTCAAAGGACATATGCTTTGCATAATTATAATGCTTTTTGTGCAATAAAAGAATCTCTTTACTTGTATATATTGAAGAATACGAAATGCACGTGGAATAAAGGATTTTATAATGAACAATATTTTGATACTTGCTTTTTAGGGTAAGTCGTTACAGACTCACTCTGCATTTACCAATCTCTCAGTGTATGACAAATGAAAATTCGAAAAAGTACAAACACACAAAAAACCACCACCACGAACAACAACAACAAACCTCTAGAAGAGTCTCAATATATGTTCACATGATGACTTGGCCTTTTCTACGAACTTATACCGGAATAAAGTTAGGGGTTGAATATTTAATGTTTCTTTTCTAAAAGATGCAGTACGTTTTTAAAACTCATTTTGTTCTGATATACGCGTCCACTATTCTAGCGCATGACTTTACAAGAAATACTGAAAATGCGCCAAATGATACGCTACATGATAAGCGAACCTAACATACCGGACTCATGAAAACAAAACGTAAATTGTCATCACGATACGGCTACCCTGTATTCAAAGGAGCCTATCTGTATGTATGTAAAGCGACCATTAGTTCAAAGTGTTGCTTCCACTTGCACAAATTATCGCTTAACAAAGCCCCCTTCTTATTCACTGTTTGTGGTACATAGAAGAAAATCACTTCTTTTTTCTCAGTTATGGCACGAACAAGCTTATCCTGTGTTTCAGGTATGCGGTTTTGGTCTGAAATCTTGCAATGTATACGTCTTATGTATGCTCTATTGGATCTAAAAGTCTTGAGCAAATTTTCCTGTTCTGTTTTTTTTTTTTTTTTTTTTTTCTTATTTTATTTTTGAACAGCATTTTCAAGAGCAAGGTACTGATTGACCACACAAACCCTTAGATCGCGCTTATTTTCACCCTTTTGAAAAAGACCACCCGCAATAGCACTGGTAAAAGGTCCTACAATTGGTACAGGATTTTTCAAACTATATCCTACATCAGGTAGCGTAACTCTGTCCGTGATGCAGAGATCTCCGTGGCCAACAATGTTGATGTTCGACAATATCATCAGTAATGCAACTGAAATGTTGGTCGATTTATCGAATACAAAACTCAAGGAAGCAATCATTCGCTATGAAACACACTTTTCTCTAGTCGTTTTGAACCTGTAAAATCTGGACCTGCCTGTGAAAAAAGCAGAGGTGAAGTGACATAACTCCAATTTCACATGGTCCCTTACTCTAAGCAGTCATGAAATTCGATGCAGGCTTGTCAAATCTTGTCGCACTATTCGCACGTGGGAAATCTAATAAATTTTCTTAATTTTCGACGTTGATACTTGCCTTCCAGTCCAACCGCCGTCTGAAAGATGTTGTACTTTCCCAAATGCATAAGGCTATGAAAGAAAACAAAAGAAGAACACATGCTTTACACTTTCAAGGCAAGGAATTAAAGATGGATATATAAAAGTCAGGTTTATTTTATAGGAGGCAGATGAATTACAAAATGATCTTGCTCCTAGTTAAGGAAGAGTCCTGTTTTCTTAGCTATGTCTAAGATGGGAAGAAGTTACTCCGTTTACCGCTCATATATATGTACAGTCAAAATACACAAATAAATTCCAGCCGATAAAATAGCAATTTGGATTTTGATCCCTATTTTTTTTCCACTATTGTTCAATAGTATCCGGCGGAACTATCATTTCATGGAAATTCCACCCGAATTGTCGATAAGCTATCGGAAAGCATAGGAAACAAAATGCCAGAGTTTATCTATTTATTTTTTTTTTTTCAGTATTTATATTTCTGCGTCCTTAGCATCAATCTTTAGATGACGAACTCCTGGCTGCCCAGATCGGCGAATTGCATAAAACTTTTAAAGATTTATGAATAATGTTATTTCATGTGCCTTTCGTATCTGTAGTATTCTATTTGTTTTTGCTGTGTTGGTATTCTTGTGTTATTGCCTATGGTGTATGTATTGGTATTTTGTATATAGTTTAGTTTGTTTGCTTTCAATGGAATTTTATTCCATTTAATAAACTGCCAATCCTTTAGATCCGCTGTAGCATTTAACAATGTGTTCCTAGTATTTCTCTAGCTCATCTTTTCCGAGTCAACATCTGCTTGTCTCACATATTCACTATTATCAACCTATTTCTGGTAGACAGCTGTCTAAAAGGATGCATGCCGCCTTCGGGGATCGAACAAATGACCCCCAGATTGGGTTACCGACACGCCACTAACTGCGCTTTGATGGCGTCTCAATACTTTAAGACTATATCATATTTTTAAGTTTATTGTCTTGGTTAAAAACATGCATTAAAACGGAACTTCAGTCAATCTTGCCCGAGCGCTCACGTCTATAAAGCGACCATTTTTATTAAACGGCCGCTTTCAAAATCCCCTTCTTTAAATCGAAATATCTGGAGAAATAGATATCACTTGTATAAAACATATTTTAAATGAATCCTATGCTGTTAAAACTCACCAGAATCGTCTCAATTAGATGATTCTGGTGAGCTTTTGCATCTTAGAATTCTTGAGAATTTCGCAAAAATATACCTATTCGATTTCTTAATTGTAAACAAAACGTGTATTAATCGAACATTTCGATTCAACGACCGCTTTATATTTGGTCTCATTCCCGGTCGCTTAATACAAGTTTTACTGTATTTACAAATGTATTATTAAAAATCGATTCTTCATATCGTATTTTTGTTTTGCTTAAATATTTGCAAATATTAAAATGTTGATAATGAGATGTTTCATGAGTTGAACGGTTTTCTTCTTGTTTTCATTGAAGAAGAAGAAGAACAACAACAACAAAAACTGGTGGTTTCATTTCAATATACTTTTAAATCTTCTGATGACCTTTTTCTTATCCGCCTTTTTATACTTGACCAATAAACGGATCTTTCTTATAAAGTTTGAGATGAAGCTGATGTTATAAGAAAATGCTGTTAGAATTTATGGAAAGTCAACATACAGTTAACAACATCGTGAAATTGAAAAGGTGAATGATCATGGAATGATTTGTGAACAAAAACGAATGAGTGCGATGGGTGTGTTTTGAATAAGTTTGAGAGAGGTTATCAAATATCACAAATTTTGTTCAGGATGAACAAAATAAGCGATATTTATTAGTACCACCCTTTATAAAAATATGCAAACAAGTTCTTCAAGCTTCCTATTTATCCAAGAACAAATCAGAAACTTGAGATTTCAATTATGTCAGTGAAATCGCCTTTTTTTTCTAGTTATATTTAATTTGAATGTAGTTGACGATTCTATATCTTGAGCGTTAGAGACTGTGTCCGTCCGTGTGTCAACTTTTCTTTCAACATCTCATAAACCGATGGGCAGATTTTGACGAAACTTGGTAGAAATCTTTCTTGGGTGACCCTTTTCTAAAGTTGTTCAAGAAATTGTTTGATATTGGGATGATTTTCGCAAGAGATTGAATGAGCGAGAGGAGTGAGTTTTTAATGAAATTAAAGGGAAGTTTAAGATGAACAAAATAAGCTTTTTTATTACCTCCCTTTAAAAGAATATTCATACAAGTTCGATAAATAGCTTTTAATGTCTTCGCGAACCAATCAAACGCTTACAAAATTCCATTAAGTCAGGAACATCGTGGTTTTTATCTGCCCCCCCTTTTTTTTTTACTTTTTTTCATTTTGAATGCGGTTGTTGATCTTATCTATTAGTTGATTTTGGAACATTTTTGCATGGTTTGAAGTGTTTGGAATTAATAAATGGAGCGCTAAGTGAGCGATTTGGAATGATTTTGATGTGGATGAGAGCTAATTGCACGATAATCTTAACTGTATGCGTATCGAATGTGGGTAAAGTCGAACAAACCTACGTTTTAATTCAATTCAGCATCGTCTCCATTGAGCAGTTCTTAACAAAAACGAAACTTATCCAAATGACGATAGTTTTACAAATATAGACTTATTGCGCAAAACTTAACAAAGAGATGTCTGCTCAATTTAGCACGGGTCTTTTTTAATTAAATCAAAGGAATGCACACTATTGTATATAAAATTGAAACTTGAATTCGGATGACGTAATGAGGGATTGAAAATAAAACGTTTTTTGATCATTGAGGAAACGTGATGTTATCAATAGCCGGTAATTTCCTCTATTCCATCGATGACAAAGGATTGATTTTCATGGGCCCGTTTAACTAAACTTCTTACGAAAAAGATATTCGTAAGACAAAATCACAAATCGTACCTGGTGTTTTCATTTATTGTTAGATTTTGTCTCTTTGGAAATCGTCTTTAGAAGACGATTCCTATGAGATGATGCATGGCAGAATTCCATAATTAGTTACTACTGTAGAAGCAACTTTAAATTTTGACTTCGCAAAAATGATCGTAAGAAATTTAGTAAAACATGCCCATCTTCGTAAAAATATGGTTCTTTGCAACCCAATGGGTCCTTAGTTCAATAGTGGTCGATCTTCGGCATTCACAGGCTCTAGCGAGTAATCTTCGCATAAATTCAAGTGATTTCAATTTAAGATTAAAGAACTTGTTTGCCAATCGGTGTACGAAAAATAGGTTTAATGAAGGTTATAAAGTACAAAATTATAACTTGAATACGGTATTGTTACTTGTGATTAGAGTACATTAGTATACAATCGACGAGTCAAAATAGCGTATTTTACTTATACATGTCATAGAAAAATATTATACATCAATAATTGCAACCTAATAAAATAAAGAATTTTGATTGGTTTAAATCGCATCACGTGGGGAAATCCATTGCACTTTATTTCTGTATAAAATGCAATAGGTCTTTCGGGAAACCCCCGATCTTCGATCTGCATTTCCTGTGTTGTAGGAACTCGAAAACCCCTCGTTTCCCTTCCATATCGTAATATTGCTATTTAATACTTTAGAAATTAAAATATTCTAGAAAGAATTAATGATTAAAAGTATGCAGCTCAGATTCTGAGTCGATGTTTACAGTGAGTCGACGAAGACCACCAAGCAACCCTCTCAGCTAAGCCCGATCACGATAGTTTTGGTTTAAAATGTGGGATAACTTGTCAAAATTATGTTTTGATCATAAGTACCTCTACGAGTGTCAAATTGTCGTTTATTTGTGTACCATTTGATTAACTTTATGCCGTTGAACTTCGATAGCGAGAAAAGAAATACACGATCTAAAAATAGATTGTGTAATACGCGCAGAAAGTAGACTCGAAACTTTAATGTTTAGCCGAGTATTCTAATAGTTTCTTAGACCAAGGGGATTGCAATTATAAGGGCCGAGTGTCTTTTTCACAGCGTTTATTGGGGTAAAAAGTGCAATTGCCTTAGCACATGGCTTAAACATAACGCCCTACGGGCGTTATTTGCCATGTGCTAAGGCAATTACACTTTATACCCCAATAAACGCAGTGAAAAAGACACTCATCCCTATAATAATAGCATGCTCGGATATAATATAGAAAAGTGATCAAATAACTAAAGGAATTGAGAAGAATAGAAAAAGTTATTTTATTAATCGAAAGGGCAGGAATTTAATTACGTAGCCACAAATGTAATATCAGTGATTCCGATCTTTTGAAATTCAACGACTATTATTATTTATTTTTAATTTGCAAACGTTCGAAAGACTCATATAAGCCCTGCTACGTTTGTAGTACCGTTCGCATGATCACAACGAGTATCCTCGACATAGGTTTCTGTTAATCATATTTTTACCGGTGTTACCCCCCTCTTTATCCGATTGTATAAAAGATAACCATTGGTTAGATTTTAACCGAAAGATAATATTAGCCAATTAGGAATGTTGTTCATTTTTTTAAATTGAAACACCAAACCTGATTTGCAGAAAATAACTTCCGATCTATATTAAAGTAATTATTATCTTTGGAGATTAGAAGTTCGTTTAGAATTGAAAAAAATCTTAATGACCTTTTGCTTTTTATAAGCTCTTTCTAGAAAGAAGCAGAACTCGAGATGGATAAATCTTTATTATCACATCTATTCTACACTCTTGGAGCCTTAACAAAGGGGGCAGTTGGAACTTGAAGCAAAAAACGAGTGCTATCAATGTACCTTAAGAGTTTTACAAAATAAACTGTATTATCAACATAAAGTTGGTATTAGAATAACGTATATTGATGATAGTATCTTGAAAATCCAGTCAATTCAAGCTGTACCTGTGAATATTTGGTTGCCCACTCATAGGAAATAATTTAACCAAGGGAGATAAGTTCAATTCTTATAGGAAATAGGTGTCTATCTCTATGATTTCCGTTTGTATTTTAATGGAAGTCTATTCAAGTTTTTCTCAGACACCCGGTAATCACGCATTGACCAGAAAATCATGTGGTGTTCGTGTGGATGCATACGGTGTTAATGCAATCATCGACGCACAGTTTCAAAGTTGCCACACATCTTGCGAATTTGTTTGTCAAAAGTTATACATTCTTTTCAAAGGAAATCGGTAAGGCCGAACTCAGGCCGCAACTTGTTAATACGCCATAAAAACATCGCATGGTCTCAGTTAGGTCATTGCAACGCGAAACTGAGATTTCTTTGCTCGTAAGTCAATCTCTGATATCGCTTGAAAGCTCTGTGTAATGCGGCTGCGTAAAGTAAGGACACGATTTTTGAGAACTCTAAGAAAAACCAGAACTGTCGCAGAGCGGACTTATAACCCCCACAAGCACTTTGTCAGAATGCAAGTGCTATTAGTGCAGGATGTGTTGGTAACAAATATTGAGGTCATATGCAGCATTTGCATGAAGTTTCATGATTCTTGGTCCCTTGGTTCTTGAGTTAGAGTCCAGAAATGAAAATTGAAAACAAAGATTGACTGTGACCTTGACCTTTGACCCATGTGACTCAAAAAAATAGGGCACGTCATTGAGTCATAAGCAACATTTGCATAAAGTTTCATGATTCAAGGTCACTTGGTTTTTGAGTTAGAGTCCGGAAACGAAAATTGTTCAAAGGCTGACCGTGACCTTGACCTTTGACCTATGTGATACAAAAACAAAACGGCACTTCCTTGGGCCATAAGGAACATTTGCATAAAGTTTCATGAATGTAGATCACTTGGTTCTCGAGTAAGAGTCCGGAAACGAAAATTGAACTAAAATCTGACTGTGACATTGACCTTTGACCTATGTAACCCCAAAACAATAGGGCATTTCTTTGGATCATAAGCAGCATTTGCATAAAGTTTCATGAATGTAGGTCACTTGGTTCTCGAGTAAGAGTCCGGAAACAAAAAAATGCACAATCTACCTTCACTAGAATATCAGTGTTTACGGTTTGAAGTGACTTCTCGTGTATAATACTAGTGTCAGATATCAATAATTTTGTTAAATAGTTTTTCAGTCTGCTAGGCTTCTAGGCTGCTAGGCTGACAACTTCACTCTCCTAGGCTGCTAGTCTGCCAGACTGCCAACTTCACATTTCCAGCATTTTGGTCGGAAAAGTTTAATAAAGTGAGATATCCGGAACAAATCTACCTTCTTTGGCATTAGTAAATTTGGGCTACACGCGAATGGCTTAAACCCATTAACTAGTCGTAAAATATATTATTCCATGGTTCTTCCAAAGGCCCTTTTTGGCTCCGAGTTCTTGATAATAAATTCAAATTCAGATCGCCTTGTGTTAGAAAGAGCCCATCGACTTTGTCTTAAACATATAATGGGGTTGAATTTAAGGTCAAGAACAGATATCGTATTAGCAACGATTGGCTGTTTACCCATAATGTCACAAGTTGAAAAACGTAAATTGAATTTCCTTGGGCAACTATGTAATCTCAAGAATGATTCTGCAGCAAAACATATGTTCTTAACTCGCTTGTTTTCTTATACAGCTGACATTTCAAAGAATGGTTTTATACACGAAGTGTCAAATCTTTTAATTTAGTATAACTGTGTCGACAGGCTTAATTCATATACTAATGAAGGAGTATTTCCCTCAAAGTCAATATGGAAACATCTTTATTTGCCACGAATTTATTATCATTATGTACAAGAATGGGATACAAATACTCAATTGGCAGACTTTACACTTTACAAGCATATCCAACCATTCTTTGACAATCCTTTTATATGGAGTTTTGCACAAAAAAATGCCTAAGTATGCTTAAATATTGTTTTACCGTAGCCCAATTAGTAGCCTATTTGGCGTACGTTGAATCTGAATGTTCGAATTGCAGAATTCCGTGTGAAAATATTGATTGCACTTCCCATATTGTCATAGATTGTGTTTCTACTAGAAATGTACGGTCTTCGTTTTTAAACATAGTAAGAGTTACATTTGGACACGATTTCGTGAATGTTTTGTGTAGCTTAAAGAGAGTTGATTATATAAAGGCATTACTTGGGCTATCATTTATTCACTTAAGCGAGGACAATCACGAACGTTTTCTTAAAATTTCCTATAGGTTTCTTCACCGTGCCTGGAACGAATTTCGGTCGCAAATTGCAATTTAACTATATTTATTTATCTACCGTGTAATATGAACTATTATGTAAAGCTCATAACTCCTCCTTTTCCACATTGAATGAATTGAATGGTATTCGCTAACTGTGGTTCTTTTTATCTTTTCTTCTCCCTTCTCCTTCCCTTTATAATAAGCTATAATTAGCAAGTCTTCTTTCATCTTCTCCTTCTATAGTTAACTTTTGTTAAATGTTAATATCTTTATTCACTTAATTTTGTATTTTGTAAATGTTTATAACTTTTGATCTCCAAAGATGGAGGAAATAAAGAATATAATAATCTTCACGAGTCAAGGGGTATCGAATCGATGGCTTCTTCTCGAATAAGATAAGTAAAACGTTCATAACCCTTGGCGCGACAAGATGGGTTTAAAGTGACTTCTCGTGTATAATACTATAGTCAGATATCAATAATTTTGATAAAAAGTTTTTTCAGTCTGCTAGGCTGCTAACTTCACTCTGCTAGGCTGCTAGGCTGCCAACTTCACGGACCTCACTTCATTGGGTCATAAGGGTCATACATTTGTATAAAGTTTCATGAATGTAGGTTACTTGGTTCTCGAGTGAGAATTCGGAAATCAAAAGGTCTACGGACGGACGGGTGGATGGAATTATGGGAAGACAGACAGACATGGTGAAACCAATATACCCCCTCTACATCGTAGGTGGAGGGTATAATAAATAATAAAAAAAATCGGAATAGATTACTTAAATTTGAAAATAAAATTGCTGATTGCGGTTTGATATTGTGATTTTATTTTGGATTATGTGGAATTAAGCAAAATTTTCTTTTTTAAAAAAAGCTAGGTCGATGCGTGGTCGCTTTTAGCGTGACCGTCGTCAACATTCTATAAATAGTGGCATATAAATCGTCCGCATTTTCGCAAGCCAAGGGTTCTAACTCCGTTATGTTCCTTTCGTTCGTAAAGAACATAGTGGAGTTAGAACCCTTGGCTTGCGAAGATGGTAAATATCATGCACTAGTTCTTTGATGTTTAAGTTGGGGCATTATGATTTAAGGCACATTCTTATGTAAGACAAAAAAAAAACTGCTCAAACATCCGCGATACTACCATGCAAAAATTAACACCCCGATTTGATTGGCGATTATTTGGCAAGCCCAGAAGTAGTCGAGCATTGAGATCTTTTCGATCGTCGTGATATTGGTAATATCCCCTTAGGCATATTAAATTGAAAAAAAAAAAAAAATAAAATAAAGACATAAGAAGACAATATTTTTTCATTCTTTATTTAAGCTTCAAATAAATATATCACAGACTTTTGAAATATTGAAAATAAAAATGAGAACAAACTTACAAAAAGCATAACAAAAACAAACACAATGAAAGGGAAATTTTGAACACATAAGTTGATTGGGTGGGGTAAAAGGCATGAAAAACATAACAAGCACGTTAATCTTAAATTAATTCTTTTTGTTAAATAATTTCTAAAACAATCCTTCTTTTCAATATTATTGAGGCTACCCTGCGTTCAGAAAAAAATCGTTTGCGGACATTTTTAAACGTGACCTAGATTTGATGGATTCGCAAAATGTCTAGAATAAGTTTTCATTTTGTATACTGCGTTATATATGACCTGACAGGGCGTGGCTAATTGGCGAATTTATTTTACAAAATTTTGGGTTCTTTCAAAATTTAGTCGACAATTATCGTTAATTGCGTGTAAATAACTGTATTCTAAAATCAATATGATCGTGCTGTGCTTGACAAAAGCGAACACATCTTATCGTTGGGTACCAAAACATCGTAAGTTCAGCTTGTCTAAGCTGAAGTTACGTGTGTTTGGCTACCGCACGACGAATTAAAAACTTCTAGTGAAAGTTTCATATTTCTTTTCGAAAACAAATCGGTGAAAACCATTTTAAATGCCTTTATATACATTTTTGATAGTAGCGAAACACCTCCGAATGGTATTCTGCGTAATAAATGACCTGGCAGGGCGGGGCCTAAATGTGACGCAATTTGGCGAGTTTACCTTTCAATGGTTTGGGTTCTTTCAAATTTTAGTCGGTTATCATCGTGAACACGTGCAAATAACTGTATCCTAAAACCTAAAGGATCCACATGCTTTAAGAGAGTGAACACATTTCATCGTTTGGTTACCAATTCCTCGTAACTTCAGCTTGATTAAGCTGAAGTTACGAGGATTTGGTTACCAATCCATGATATAAGATCTCGAGTTATTTATGTCGACTTTCTTTGGAAGTAGGTTATTTTTGATAAAAGCTGATTTCCCTTAACCTTAAGTGCAACGACCCATTACTTAGGCTCCGCCCTGCCAGGGCATTAATCATGGATAATAAGTAATAAATAAAAATAAAAGTTGCAACGAAAAGCAATCATTCGGATTTCTGTAAATACTTATAAATACTATACAATGACTTTACAATATATCGTTGTTGTACGACAAAGTGTCATATTTATCGCTGAAGATACGACCTTCTGGTCATCCAACAACGATATGCTTTAAGGTAGTGGACCCGAAATAGATCAACAATGTTTCGCTAGTCATGAACTTTAACAGTGTTAACCAAGGTTTTTCATTAGGAAACATCGATTAACATTGAAACAGATATTGTGTGTCGAAATGTTGCGGAACTAATACGGGTGCACTACCATAAAGAGCTTAAAGTCAGTAGACTAATCCTTCAAGCTGACAGCCGTTTTTGAGTTGTTTTCAACTCAGAAATCCTTTATTTTGATGCATTTATTTCCTTATTTATTTAAGTCAAAAGCATTCTTACTCACAAATAACAATTCAATATAGATATAGCACATTTTCAAAATTATTTTGGTAAACATAAAATTTTGTTACAACGATGAAAAATGGCAGGATTCTTAATATATGTACAAATATAATACCGGAGCCGTCATGGAAAAGAAATATCTCAGAAGAAAAAAGTGTAAATCCTAGTCAGACAGCGAGATTTCATGTCCGTTTCGATTTTTCATTACGATGTGGCGGAACCAATATAAAACAAAATATTTAAGAGGGATTTTGAATCTATCTGGATACATCATGTGACTACAATAACCCTTACCTGTTTAATCCCTTCTTTTTACGTGCCTGTGATTTTATGATTGAGAAAACATAGTGAAAAAAGAAGAAATTACTTTTGACAAGCAATTTCTTCTTTTTCCACTTTATTTTCTACCCTACTGAATGGTAATTTTTCAAATTAAATCCACTTTAAATTTTCGTCCCCAAAACCTTCGAATTTGGACAGGTCCAAAATTTTGTAAAACAGGAAAGGGTTTTAAAAAATCTGCAAGTGACGGTATTTTGCTCGTCCACCGGCAGAATTATGTTTTGATTTCCATATTTTTCCGACTTGATATCTATTTTTTGCATTTTTAGGTGGTGGGTTCAATCCGCAGGTCCCACCTGACGATCCGCGAATGGGTTTGTGAGAGTTGATCAGAATCCAAACCTTTTGAGACCATCTATGAACTCAGTAAAATAGAAGTTTGAAAAGAGGCTGGTTCCAATAGAGGTCAAACGGAGGTCGCATTACAAAAATTATACGTGAATGTCGATTAATTTTTCTAGATTCAGGAAAAAAGTTAGTTCACAAGGCAATTTGTCATTGAAATTATAAGAATTTTGTTATCATCGTCCCAATTCTGGGAAAAAAAAGATAAAAAAATATTTTCCAAAATCTTTTTCTCCGGTAATATATAAATTTTTCTATAATTGATAAATAATGCAAATTGGGATTTTCTTCAACAAAAAATAATCTCAATTGGAAAAAATATCATGAATTGCAACAATAAATCGGCCTAAAACATTATTTAATTTAATTTTTACGCAGGGTCAAAACTCTTTTTCAAGGTTACAGAAAATTCTGAATTACTGCGAATTTTCGATAGAATTATATTTCAATTGTGGTAATTTTCATAAGAAACCCAAGATTATTATTTTCTTGCTAGGTTTTAGAAACGTTTTTCTCCATATGTAAGTAAAGTGTGTCAAGATCTAAGCGAGATAACCACGGAGAGACATAATCACATCTATCAATTTGAGGTTATCGTTCTTTGTTTCTTTCGAGTTTTATTTGTTTGATTGGTTATAGGTAGATTTTGCGCGGTGAGCCGTGAAATCAACTCTTTTCTGTTAGATTATCGCGCCATTTGTTCGAAAAAAAGATAAAACAGGTTAAAATAACGCATTAAGAAAGTTCAAAATTTACTATTTAAACCAACTCTATTGCTTGTCTGAAGACGTAACGTTCACTCAAACATGTACTTTCACAATTCCAGTGAAGGGTCCAGGTTAAATTCCTATCATTTACTTTTTAATTATACCCGATTTACCTATGGTAATGGACCCAGCGCCTACGTCAGAGCTCAGTTATGAAAATAAAACCTATACCGTAGCATTATTTCGATGGCTTACCATCACAGCTTTTTGCTGTCGTTTTCGTTGGTGTGCATCATGTCGGATTTCGCAAATCTCGGCTTAAAATGAACGCTCCCCGCATTTGGACATTTCAGAATGAAGATTTTAATATATCAAGTGAAATTAGCCATTAATGACTAGAGACATTCATTCGGAACATCCCTCGGCCATTTCCGTAAACTGCAACAGACCTCGGATGTATGTAAGGCGGATGGGTATGTAACAAAATCGTGCATTTTGTTAGGCGGAAACAGTGAAAGAAAAACTAGCACTGTAGATCTACATCTTTTACAGTAAGTAAGGGCTGCAAAATCTTGATTTTTGAGAATGACGAATCATTCTCAAAAATTAAGATTTTTGCAGCCGTTATTTAAGAATCTAAAGATATTTATATAAGGATTCGATGGTTTCACGTCAGTGACTTAAACGAGTAGCGTTGTCGACGTCGAATGTTTTCACTCACAGTTTCGAGGGCTTACGCCATTTTAACTGACGCCATCGAGTTTTTCCAAGGTTTTCCCGTAATTCTTTTCAAAAATAGTCCGACTATGTACATCCGAGGTTGATCGTGAGTTTGGCCGAGTGGTGTTCCAAATGAATAGCTCCCATTGACACTTTTTTCTTGTAGAGACAGATAAACGTATCTTCTTTGTATCTAAAGTATATTGTCCTCTGGAGGCACGAAACACAAGAAAGGATGTACCAAGCTGTATTCTACATATACAATAGTCAAATTTGCAGCGTATTCTAAAGTCTATAGTTAATCAAGTTAAGGTTGATCGTGAGATTGGCCGAGTGGTGTTCCGAATGATTATGCACATCGATAGCTCCCATTGACACTTTTTTCTTGTAGAGACAGATAATCGTATCTTCTTTGTATCTAAAGTATATTGTCCTCTCGAGGCACGAAACAACAAGAAAGGATGTACCAAGCTGTAGTCCAGGTTTTTTGTCCATCGGAATGATCCTAATTTTCATATGGCTTATTAGCAGTACAGTTAAGTTTCGCAATTCAATGGTCAACATCATATCTTGAAACTAATTTTACATCGACGCCATCTTGGGGGAATATAGTAGCACCTTCCACAATCTTTAGTTTTGGTCCTAGCGTTCTGCCGGGTACCACGGTAAAGTTTTTAAGCAGCCTAACCATCGCCATTTTACCCTCGAGCTGGGCAAGCCGGAGACCAACACACGTGCGTGGACCACTTCCAAACGGCATCCAGGACATGGGGTGTCTGTGGGCTTTTGCTTCTGTCGAAAATCTGTCAATCGAAGAAATAAAAGAATAATTAAAGGTATAACCAACACGTCAAACCTTTTTTTGACCGATTTAGAGTTAAAGAAAGCGCGTCAAACTTTTATTCGACAGATTTAGATTTAAAGAAAGTTCATCTTCGTAAACCAAGGGTTCTAGATCCACTATGTTCCTTACTAGGTTAGTAAGGAACATGGTGGAGCTAGAACCCTTGGCTTGCGAAGTCGAAGAAAGCGTGAAAAAAGTACAATTACAAGTCGATGATGATTTATTGCACACTTTTTTCTTTTAATTTTTGACAGATGACCTGGTTAATATTTAGAATTATGGTAAATTGACACCACCAATTATTTCAATTTCTATTGTAAAGTTTTGGGTCCTTGAGAACCGAGCAATATCAATTCGGTCAAATGTCAAGGTTTCTTACACAAGAAACGTCCTCTCACCGTTACACATTTTGAAACTACCGTAATTACGAGACTATAAAAGTGAGGTCACGGGTCTACGTGCAGAATTTAACGTTAGGCAGCTAATTCTATACATAAATGCCGCATTATACAAATTATCACTTATTTTGGGTTTGAATGTAAAAATCTTATGTATCTTTTATTATAGTTCCAGTTACTTATGCCAGTCCGTCTATATTTGATCTGTGAAATCAAATGACTACGTTTAACTTTAGAATACGTTGCAAGTTTTGACTTTTGTTTTTAGAATGATTTGTTACGTAAATGACATCAAATGGTTATACAATTTATAGTCAGATACATGCAGAAATTAATTTCTCAGAACGAATAAGTCTTTTAACGTGATAACAAGGAAAGTATCTTTTTGAAATTTTGCGTTATCATAGGGATGGGAGTATTTTGCGATGTAAAATAACCTTCCATTAAATTCACTCAAAACTCGCTCCACACACACTCATAAATTTCATTCCAAAATCATTCCAAAATCAATCACCTTGTTAATTTCACGATGTTGTTAACTGTACTAAATTTCTAACGAAAAAATAAATCTTGAGTCAAAATCACAAATCGTACCTGGTGTTTTCATTCATTGCTTGATTCTACCTTGCGATATCTCATTGGAATCGTCTTTAGAAGACGATTCCAATGAGCTGGCGCATGGCAGAATTTTCTTTTTAGTTACTCCTGAGTCAAACAACGACAACATGTATAAATACTACTGAGAAAACCTTTGACAAATATAATAAAGCAAAAAGCCAATGACAAATATAATAGATTAAATGGAATTCCCAAATTTATAATCACATTTTTCCACAGCGGACATGAATTTTCTTTGTAAGAAGATAGAAAACCCAATTATGTGTGGTTGACCTCGTCCCAAATAGTAGTTTAAATTTGATAACGTCTAACTTATTCTTTTATTCAAACACGGTCATGTGATATTAACAAATTGTCACATTGACCCGATTTTTAACACGTGTCTAGCAAACATTTCCGAAGACAAATGAAAGTTATTCAACGTAATACAAGTAAGGAAATGTTAAAATGAAGATAAAAAATAATACAAGTAAGAAAATGTTAAATTGATCATAAAATAATACAAAAAAAAAATGAAAAAAAAAATAATAAAAAGACCATAGGCGGAAGATTGCCTTATATTAAAAGATGAATTGCATTGCATGTAATAATGGAAAAGTAAACGCTTTTTCTGTACGTTCACGAATCAGAAAAAAATCCCTCTTTTAAACGAGATAGGATAAGGCAAAAACGAGCGTTTTTTACTCAGAAATACGACTTGAACACATAGGTTCATTGTCGACATACATACATAATACATACACGAGTATGGACATATTGTTGTGAATGGTTCTTATTCTTATGTGTGGAAATACTGAACAATGGTAAAATTATTTTTTTATTCCTATATGATTTACAAGCAATGTTTTTTATATAACAAGAGGACCACGATGGTCCTATATCGCTCACCTTCGTCTTTTTGTCTCATTAAATACACCAAATTTTCAAGCAAAGTTGTACTTTTATGATTTGAGGCCTCTAAGGCTGTATACAAGACAATTTTCACTAAGGTCCCTTTTCCCATGATATGACATGGATTTTTCCCATTTTCAATAGGGTTTATCCTTATAACCTGACAAACATTCTGACTAAGTTTCATGAAGATAGGACCATATTTGAGGCCTCTAGAGTGATAAGAGCAAAATATCATTAAGGCTCCTTTTCCTGTGATATGGCACGGATCCTTCCCATTTTCAATAGTATTCATCCTTGTGCCCTGACAAACATTCTGACCAAGTTTCATGAAGATTGAATCATGTTTGTGACGTTTAGGGTGTAAACAAAAAAAAATGTCTTTAAGGCCCCTTTTCCCTTGATATGGTTTGGATCCTTCCCATTTTCAATAGGGTTCATCATTGTGACCTTGTCATCATTCAGACCAAAATTCATGGAGATTGGGCCATATTTGTGGCCTCTATAGTGTAAACAAAAAAATATCATTAAGGCCCCTTTTCCTGTGATATGGCATGGATCCTTCCCAATTTCAATAGGGTTCATCCTCGTGACCTGGCCAACATTTTGACCAAGTTTCATGGAGATAGGGCCATATCTGTGGACTCTAGGTTGTAAACAAGAAAATTGTCATTAAGGCCCCCTTTCCCATGATATGGTGTGGATCTTTTCCAATTTCAATAGGCTTAAACCTTGTGACCTGGTCAACATTCTGACCAAGTTTCATAAAGATTGGGCCATATTTGTGGTCTCTAGAGTGTAAACAAGAAAATTGTTTTAAGGCCCCTTTTCCCGTGATATGGCATTGATCCTTTCCATTTTCAATAGGGTTCATCCTTGTGACCTGACCAACATTCTGACCAAGTTCCATGAAGATTGGATCATATTTGTGGCCTCTAGAGTGTAAACAAGAAAATTGTTGACGGAGGACGACGGACGACGCACGACGGACGACGGACATCCAATGATCACAAAAGCTCACCTTGAGCACGATGTGCTCAGGTGAGCCAAAAACGGCGCAATCTGTTTGCAAACTATACCCGCTTTGCACGGAAGAATGTGTGGTAAGTGGGGTATAATTTATGAACATTTTGCACAGTGTCGTTATCCTGAACGCAGTGTTGGTATTCTTGGAGAATTGTTTAAATGATCGATATTCACTGAAAACACGGAGAAAGGCATGTTAACTTTTTTAAATTTTTATAAGAGGCAAAAAAATGCACAGTCATTGTATCAAGTGCATGTCAGAACTGAATAAACATTACAAAATAATGGGATAATTATAATTAAGGTGTACAATGTCTTTCTTTAATGTCGAAAAATAAAATACAATGAAATGCAATATCAGCTCATGCCAAATTTGTCACATTTAAATTTATTTTTGGATTTTCATATTATTATTATAATTATCAAGAAGCATTTTACCACACGCATATAAAAACTTGCGAGAGATTCGTTGTAGAATCTCTATTAGATAGGCTTTCACATTCTGTAGGCTATATCGTGAGGTTATAAATGTTTCTCCGCCTTAACCGTTAGGCCAATTTTATAAACTTTTAATTTCCATCAAAATACTGAAGTTGCAGGCGCGAGCTTATCGGTCCTAGAGAAATGATACAATTCTCGTGATTTCGAGCAAAATAGTAATCAGTAACTATAGTGTAGAATTTAAATGCCTTAGGACTATTCGCTTTTTATAAAACAAAAAAAGAACACTGATATTTGGCGCTTCATATAAGTGACCGCGTTATACAAATGACCTTTCGAGCAATTCTAAATCAAAGAAGGGTTGAGAAGAAAAATTGATGACAAAAGCAAACCAATGGGGGTCTAAAATTTCATTTTTGAAAGAAGTCAATTTAATAACGAATTAGAGTGGCATGAAAATTATACATATAGGATAGTAGGTGAATTGTTCGGCAAATATTTAGAGGTAAACCCCTTCAAATGGTGAATTTTATTTGGGTATTTACATTGGTTTACGTAAGCTTTCGTAAAATATGTAAAATTTATCAATCATATTATGGATTTTAGCAAAACTATCGTTATCGAACATAAATAGAAATACACATACAGTGTTTTTTATGAGCTTTTCGAACTGCGTACCGGCTGACTCATGTACAATCAAACATTATTATCATATCTTTAAGGTAATTTGTGTTAGCGTCAATGGAATCTATTGTATTGATGGTTTATTTTGAAACTCAAAACCGAATTTCTCTAGAGACAGTATTTTTCCATTTTGACAATTGGTTTCGGTGTCTAATTTCTATATAATAATGAAATAAAATTTCTTTCGCAATGCATGTGACAATTGAATCACGCAAATGAATCAAATAAAAAAAAACGCCAGGATTACCCCTTCAAAGCCATCGCTTAAATGCTAACAAATGCTTTTTTTTCAATTTCTGATTCAAGAGAGGGACGACCCAGTTTTCTTATAACTGGAATAAAAATAATTTGACATTCTTTTAATATTATTTATTTGTATTTCTTCCAACGGATTACTGGTATCTATATAAACTTGTGCATTACTTAAATATTTTCTGAAGAACCAAACCCCTTAAGGGGATTTCTCTTTAGGAGAAAAAAATAAGTCTTCGTAAAGAATTGATTAGTAGATGATTTTTGACATATCAACAGTTACTACAAAATAGTTATGTTGTTGGAATAACGAGTTAAAGAATATCTTACGAAATTTAATTCCGATCAATTTGAAATAAGTAAAATGGACATCTTGTTTATGTTTTGTTTTTATTCCGACTTCAGAGTTTAAAGACATTTTGTCTTTATTTTCATTCCCTCTTTCGACCCTTTGTTTTGTTTGAATTGCCTTGAGAACCAGAAAAAACAATTATAATGGCCTAAACTCCTTTCAATTTTGGGTAAAAAAGACATCAACGCATACTAGTAATCGAATAAGATACTTAAAATCGACAGTAGGGTCAATATGAATTTACATCTTAATTATTATTATCTCATATCATTGTTATCCTCCGACCTCAAGCTAATTTCAGCTTTAATTACAATATTATGATCGTCGACCGACGATGTACAGTTGATACATTAGTATTGGGTAAGCTCTCTATGGTACCGAAAGACTCACCTTAAAGGATCGAATCTTTCCGGGTCACTTCCCCAAGTATCTTTGTCATAATGTAACTCCCAAACATTGGCTTGGACTATCATTGGGGGTGCTATATCGTAGTTTAAAACTTTTGTGGCTTTCATACACTGGCGAGCTATTACACTGAAAATGATGAAAGAATACATGTCATTCAATCTACAAAATGCAAAATCAAGTAAACATTTACTACTATTATCGCCGTTTCTTAAAATCACACTAATGGTAAATACGCGGAGCTTTTACTGATTCATTTATTAACTACATGTATAACTATCCAAATATATTTTTAATTTCTATTCTTGATAAAGTCAATATGCTAAATTCACCGTCAGAAGATTTTCATGCAAACGAGTGAAGAAATGTTTCTGCTTTCGGAATTACTTAAATGGTGAATCCCCTAAAAAAGTTGGTTGCATTAGAAGTAATTATCTCCCTTGCGTACTCTTCAGTCAAATATACATAAAAATGAAAATGAAGGGGGGGGGGGGGGGATACACGATCAAGATTCATATAGAGGGAAAAAAAGGAAAAAGGATAATGTCTTACGTGCTTGCCAGTGGATATTTGCGTAAAATTTCACACCAGACCATGTCTAAATATTCCATTTTCATAACACTATCGTATTCGACCACGTCAGTTTTATCAGGAAAGTAATTATCAATCTCTTCCTGTAGTACTGCTTGGACGTCTTGGTTCATGGCTAACTCGTACATAGCATACGCCAGCGTTGTGCTAGTAGTCTCGTATCCGGACAACAAAAATAACAAACATTGGGACGCTAACTCCTGAAATGTCAAATAAGATATGTATCAAAATATTAACAGAGTTAAAACAATTCACAGAAATGTTTTGTAAAGATGGCATTCGCGTGAATATTTTGTATAAAAAGATGGACTACCACAAGGCTAGGCTATACTAGCAGCACTATTTGTATGACATTGTTTTTTTTTGTTTTTTTTTTTTTTACTTTAAACCATTACATAGATCTATCAAAGTGTCGAAATTATATTTTTGTGTATTTGTAAAGGAACATGTGTTAGTTTTATTATTATCTTAAAGGCATTTTAAATAATAATAAAACTAATACATACTCCTTTTCAAACAACAAAAAATGCAT
>OX411555.1:56497686-56722686 GCA_948146395.1 Fragum whitleyi
TTTCTTTTTTAAAGCAGAAAACAACACCGCTTTAAAATTGCTACCTGTAATTTTATGATTGAGAAAACATTGTGAAAAAAGAAAAAAATGCTCCTGACAAGCAATTTCTTCTTTTTCCACACTATTTTTTACCCTATTAAATGGTTATTTTTCAAATTAAATCCACTTTAAAATTTCGTCTGCAAAACCTTTGAATTTGGACAGGTCCAAAATTTTGTAAAACGGGAAAGGGTTAACAAAATGTAATAGTTTAAAAAATGGGATGAGTAGAATTATGGTTCTTGTGCACTGCACTTTTCCTCGATTAGATCTATCCATCTGTGAAGTTTCATGATTCTAGCTCGCATACATTTTGAGATATGCCCCGGACTAATGAAGGTCTACGGACGGACCGACCGGACGACCAACTGACCAACCGGCCGACCGACAAGTGCAAAGCAATATTGCCCCTTTTCTTCGAATGTGATTTATATCTTCCTCAGCGGCGCTCCATTCAATCCATCCAAACAAACTCTCGCTCCAACCGAAAACGCCCCTGAATTGTTCAGAACGATAAACAATTTATTCGAATCCAAAAAAATTCACTATTTAATTGGTTGGTGTTGATTTTAAAGCAACTGATTTGTCTTGTCCTTTTAAAACGATCAGAAAGTACGTGATTTTTTAAAGGGAGATAAGAAAATATCGCTAATTTCGTCCAGGTGGACGAAATAAAATTCAACTCATTCAATTCCATTCCGATATCATTCAAAAATCATTCACCTTGTCAATTTCATAATGTTATCAACTGTAGTACCTAAGCTTCTCTCTTGTAATCCGGCTTTGACATAAGTGCCGAAGCAAATTAGTATACCGTTTTTGGTTTGTTTGTTTGTTTGTTTGAATGGGTTCAACACCGCTTTCAACAATCTTTATAGGTTATATCGCGGTGGCTGGAGCACGTAACAACGGATTCTTGGTATTTCTCGCACCAGTACTACCATAACAACCTTTACTAGCCTCAAGCTGCTATCCCAAATATGTCTACGATTATCAACCAATTGGTTGAAGACAATTATAACACTTGGTCTTGTTGGTAAGCCTTTCCACATACCCAACACAGAACAAGAGTCATGACATTTAAGCTTTTGATCGTGTGATTAGAATCCCCACTAGAGAACTTGATGTCGTGTACGGTTTAGTGATTGAATAGTAAATTATGATCATAAAAATTGAAACATAAATATGAACGGTAAATGTCAGGTGTCGACGTCATAGAACCATTGTAGCAGACGACACAATCAGACTCAATAAAATAATGAAGCATCAGCAGATATAAATACGTATATTGCTGTTTAGTGAAATATGCAAACTAAAGTGTCAAAGCGAGAGAGCTGGAAGAGGATGCCTGGCAGAAAAACAACCAACCAGATATTTGGACTCATAAATAGAGAGGGAGAGAGATGGGAGAGAGAGAGACAGAGAAAGAGAAAGAGGGAGTGAGAGAGAAGGAGAGAGAAAGCAAGAGAGAGAGAGGATAGCGAGAGAGAGAGAGATAGAAACAGAGAGTGGGGGAGTGGGTAAAAGAGACTGAGAGGGAGAGAGGGGGAGAGAAAAGAGAGAGGGACAGAGAGTGGGGGAGAGAGAGTTTTGGGAAAGGACAACTTTACATGTTGTTTTTATTCAATTTTACCTGGTTTGTGAATATTGAGAAAAATGTTATGTTTATGTACTAAGTTTCTTTTTCCTGAAGTTATGCTCACATTGTTGGAAAAGAAAGAATTGTCGGCATTTCCTCAATTTCCTCTTTTCACACAATGTTTTCCTCCAATGTCACACATTAGACACCAGCACACGTGGGTCTAAGATATTTACGTCAAGACTAGTAAATAAGACTGGTTATTAATTATGCAGATTAAATTAATGATAATCTATAACGGTGAAACAAATATAGATGACAACTAGAGCGTCAATTTATTCATTTCTGTTCATGATTTATTCGATTGTGTGTCTATTTTCACACTTGTATCGGAATCTTAACACCCACCCACGCCATTCTTTCCCTTTCGTTTTAAATAGCATTTTCCTTAATAACTTTTTTTCAAAAAAAGTATACCGTGGCAATACGGGTCATGCAGTTAGCAATATCGTAAAATTGACAATCATTCCCAATAAAACCTTTCTAAATCACTCATTCAGCGTTCCATTCCTGACATTCAAACACTCACTCAAATAATTCAAAACCGCCCCGGAATCATTGTTAACGATTTACAATTCATTCATATCACTAAAATAATTGATCGATTTTATTGGCTTGCGTGGACTTTAAAAGCGTTTGATTGGTTTGTGAAGACATAGAAACAGAAGAAGGAAGTAGATTGTATTAAAGGGAGGTAACAAACTATCGATTATCTCGTCCAAATTTATGTAGATCTAGTTTTTCCAAAATTTACCCTTATCTTATCTTATCTTATCTTGCAGCTGTTATCGTCGTTTGATTATGATTAGTGTTAACGTACAATATTTGTGTTAAGGTAATGGACCCATGAAAGTTCTGCAGCATTTTGGAACTCGTGATCTTTTACAATGTTGGCCGAGGTTTCCTAATAAAAAAAAACATTAGAAAACCTCGGTTATAACTGTTAAAGTTCAATACCTCCGAAACGTTGCCGAACGATTAAGGGTCCATTGCTTTAAATTGCATAGAAAAAAAAAGTGTATTATGGTTATTTCTTGGAGTCAACAAGAGAAGCCATGAATGTCTTGCCAAAGACAATGCTCTCGTGATTTAATGTGCCACTGGAATACGCACTCGATTTTTATTTCTTTTATTATTTTTTTTCATTTTCGTAAATATGACCCGTCACGCGAAACGGGACCATCTGTGATGTGCGTAAAGTGTCGATCGTATTCAGACTGCGCGGATTGTGCAGACTGACTTGGGTCGAAACCTTTCGCACTAAGCCTATTTTCTGAATCTAGATTGAATTAGAACCAATGTCTTTTTTTAAAATTTATTTCATGGAGTTCCCAGATGGTCCCTTTTCGCGTGACGGTTCACAAATATATGAAAAAGCTTAAATATATAGAGGCAGAGGTTTGCGTCTCGAAGAACGATATTTGTTAAAAGATATGAAACGGTTTGTGTATTTTATGGGCATATTCACTGAATATCTATTTCTATGACTGTAAGATGTTTCAGGTTCGAAACCAGCTATTGACAACCTTGAGGGCTGCTAATTAGTATGAAAATGGATGGTTAACATGAAAACATATATCTTTTGACATGCATTGCAATTTTATTACACTCCCCTTTAAAATACCAATATACAAAGTACAATGATCGATTTATCAAGATATTTTAGTAGTAATTCAATTACTATATTTCGATTATAGAGAAAAGTGTTTTTTTGCGCTGGGACTCGCGTACCAACAGAATTAAATGTCAATGAAAAGTTTTCTGTTAAAACAAATCGCGTCCGTAACTAATTCTGGAATCAATCAATTTTGGATTAGCGGGGGCGGCCAATCAAAATAATCCCACTGACCTTTTCTTTGTAATAATCTGCGATTGAACAATAGTCAATTATCAAATCTATTTCCGTACATTTGAACTCTTTTTGGCTACAGGCGAAACGTTGTTAATTTTATAACCTTGATGACATTTTAGATCGTTTCATGTTGGTGTGTTGTAGGCTAACTTGGATTATAAACTAGACCTGGTTGTTGGACTCAAATGTCAAAAGGGTTGTTAATCATTCCTTCCCTAGAAAAAAGTCTAAGTATCATTTTCGTAGCCTGGTACTCAGCATCATTTCTGTCTTTGGAATTACTATTTAAGAGATGAGGAATGTTCACGATTGCATTTTACACGAAGTTTATTTTTTTTTGAAAGAAAAAATATTAATTATAAAGCAGCATAGAGAGCTTAAATAATTTGATTTATGATAAGGTTCTAAAAAGTTGAGACATCCATGTGCTCCCATTCAGCTTGAATTACAGTTAACAACACCGTGAAATTTACAAAATGAATGACCTTGAAATGATTTTTGAACGAAAATGAATGAGTGCGATGAGTGAATTTGAGTGAAATAAAAGTGAGGAAAATCCAATATCGCAAATTTTGTTCAGGATGAACAATATTGGCGATATTTATTACCTCCCTTTATAAAAATATGCATACAAGTTCTATAAAAAGCACAATATTTCTTCAAGAACCAATTAAACGCTTGCAATCTTAAAAAATCGATTTTTCCGGCTGTATTTATTTTGAATGTAGTTGTTGACTTTATCTTTTCATTGGGTTTAGAGCGTTTTAGAATGGTAAGAGTGAGTGTTTGAAATGAATGTACGGAACGCTGAGCAAGTGATTTGGAATTAATTTAATCGAGATGAATAACAATTTCATAACGTCGTTAACTCTATAGCCAAAACAAAAAAACTTAAAAGAGCCAAGCGGGATACTATTTCTTTTCATCAACCAGCAGGTTCTTGATATCTTGAATGCGATGACAAAAATCCTAAGAATTGTTGCTTTTGATATAGGAAAATATTATGGCACCCTAACCCAAGAGGTCTTAATGTAAAGATTGTTTCTCGATAAAAATTGTTCAAATTATCCGACTAAGTCAGACAGCCGACTACAGCCCCGTCACGATCTTTGGTATATGACACCGGAATGAATGTATTGCTAAATGTCATAGATTTTGATAAACTTGCAATGAGCACGATTGTTTTCGCTCACGTATAATTTACACTAATTTCTTCCACTTAAGAGTCATGGTTTTTGTTAGGAAACCAAGGAAATGGTTTCGGATACAGGTATTTTGTTATACAAAATTTTAAAAATGTTACAAACATGAATTATCGTCTCTTTCAGCAGCTAACTCTTTCACCACGTTATGTTTCTCTTCGTTCCTGTCGCGGAAAGCCAAGACTTCATTCGGAACACCACTCGGCCTATCTCACGATCAACCTCGGATGTACATAGACGGACTATTTTAAAAATTACGGGAATACCATGGAAAAACTCGATGGCGTCAGTTAAAATGGCGTTAGTGCTCGATACTTTAAGTTAAAAACATTCGTCGTCTCCAAGGCTACTCGTTTGAGTCATTGACGTGAAACCATCGTATCCTTATATAAATATCTTTAGATTCTTAAATAATGGCTGAAAAATCTTATTTTTTGAGAATGATTCGTCATTCTCAAAAATCAAGATTTTCAGCTGTTATTTACTGTAAGAAAATATAAATCTAAAGATGTAGCCTGTTGTTTCCGCGCTAGTTTTTCTTACACTGTTTCCGTCAAACAAAATGGCATAAGTGAAGTAATTCATTTTCCCGCGATCTGTCACAAATCTTTAAACTCCGGACCATATAAACAATCGTTCAAGGTGATCTCTGATTGGTCAATATATTGAAATTCAAAAGTATTTGAATATTTTTCTTTGTTTATAATCTGTTGCTGAAGTACTATCGAAAAATTGAAGATTTTAAACCATTTTTCCAGTCCAATAGCTATTTTCAAACAGGGGTATATTGCTTTTAGGGGCCGGGAAAAACAGCTGCGTGGTAAGGTTCATCTCAAAAATGGCCCAAAAAGTCGTAGAGAAAAGGGATCATGCCATACTAATTTTTATTTCATTTCATCCGCGATTGGATTGCCCTAAATTTAATGCATATTTGACCAATATTCGCAAACTCTTGGACCGAGCTATGACCAAATAATGGCCGCCTACGGAAAATGAATTACTTCACTTAGACCAAATGCACAATTTTGTAACATACCCATCCGCCTTATATACATCCGAGGTCTGTTGCAGTTTACGGAAATGGCCGAGTGATGTTTCGAATGCCAAGACTCGTCAGGGTCACACATATGTCGAGCAAGGCCTTGGCATTTAGCTTGCGTAATTAATAAGTGTTTTAGTTATATAAATTGTCGAATGTATTCCTGATTTATGCATCAAGAAATTTCTGCAATAAGTTTGTAACCATGAATTATTTCCAGTTGCAATTACGCTATTTAGGAATGAAACAAAAGAGAAAAGGGTTGTATGCATCCTCAATTATTGTATAATCATGGTATTTTGTGATAAAACAGAGGAGAGGGGGCGAATCTATTATAAGTGTCAATAGATATAAAAAAAAAGCTCTAACAGGCGTTTTGCAATGACTCCTCAACTCGTTTACACTTCCTTTTGTGTATGGTTGTTCCAGGGACAAAATTTTTGTCCAGTTTGTCAACTTAAAGTTGTTAAGTATCAATGTGCATTTGAATCGAGAGGCCATATACAAAAGACATCATTGACAATGATAATAATAAGAATAAAATAATAATCATAATAAATCTTTATCTTCCAATAATTCAATGGTTAATCATTAATATGGTAAATAATATCTCTCAATCCCCGAAATAAAACTATCATTGTTGAAGGGGGCTAGGTTGGCAATGTAGATATACTGTTAAATCGACAGTGAAGAATTTAGATGTACACGTTTAATTGGGCGATACAGGTATAGACAAAATTGATATTTGGACACTCACTTAAACTTGCATATCTATAAACAGTGTTTAATTGATGTTATTTTCAATCAAATTGCATTTGTATAAACTATTTTATTCTATCAATCAAGATATTGGGCGTTGTTTACGAATATCTTTAAAATATGTTTAGAAAAATCAAAGTGCTGAAGGTACTTACATCCAAACATAAATAATATTGGCCGTTTTGTAGTATCGTTAATAACGCCTCGACAGTTTTGTAGGTACTCGTCATTCACTGTACGAATAGCGTCGGCTTTTAAACCGAAACCACATTCAGCTATAGTGTCGAATGTTAATCTTTGTAAATGACTGAAATAAGAAATATAGAATTCATATAAATATATAAGTTACCTTTTTATATTAGCAGGATGATGATAAAAATGATAATGACCGCACAATCTTCACAGAGAAGAATGTTATAAGTCAAGATAAATAAAAGAAGTTTGTTCTTGTCTACAATGAAATGTTCAAATAAGATACATGTATGTTTAAACTAGGGATGGGAACGAATAGCGAAATTCATATTCGAATATTCGTTTTAGATATTCGAATATATTCGAATATTAGTTTTGGTTCCATTCAAAAATGAATATCCAAAAACTCCTTGAAATCATGTAGCACTATTGAGTTTAAACTTTAAACTCAATAGTGCTACATGAATTCAATGTGTTCCTCTTCAATTTGAGTTTAAAGGAATGTAATGAAATTGAATGAACATTAAATAAGATTCTCCGAATACTTCTCTTTACCACAAGAATTCTATTAACTTGTTTAAATCGAGGTAATTTATTCGACCACAAGACAAATAAAACCTTTACAATTTAGACCTTTTCACTTAAATAAAAAATGATAAGGTAGTGCATTTATTCACTTTAAATATATGCTAATGAAATTGTATTTACCAGAATGGGCATTCATAGATTATGATAAAATCATTTTTTGTTCAGGTGAAATATGTTTTAGCTTCCTGTGTTAAACAACATATGACGACACTTACTCATAAATATTAAAATCCACACCCGTGCGACACATCTCCGACATAACATTTAAAAATTTGTCTATTTGTTTGTTAATCATAGGTGACATCTGAAATAAATTCAAACAAAATCAAATAATGTGGCTAAAATAAAAAAAAAAGTTAAAAAAAATCAAAACGATACATTTCTTATTTCTATATGTATACAAAGTTAGTTGCCAATTAAGGTAGTGGACCCGTAATAGTTCCGCAATGTTTCCGAAGTAATGAGCTTTTACAATTTCAACCGAGGTTTCCTTATGTTTTTCATTAGGAAATCTGGGTCAACATTGTGGAAGTTCATGAGTGTCGAAATGTTGCGGAAGTATTACGGTTCCGAAACCTTAAGTCATGAGCGCTGTTGTATTTGAAGACTCGTGTAAACGAAAACTATAAATACAAATTGCTAAGGAAATTACTCAGGAATGAAGAAGCAAGTTCGAATCTAGTCTTATTTTACAGTCAAACCATGTAAAATATTAAATATTTGCTAATATATGTTTTATCGCTTCTAATTCAAAATATTTCATTTCAATACAATTTAATAAAATGGGCTGACCGTAGAGACAAAAAGAAACAAAAAGGGGTAAAAATATAGGCTAAACACTAACCAGTCTCATTTTTCCCGTACTAAATGCTGGATTAGCTATACTCCGTAACCGCCGCCATCTTTCTCCACGCGCAAAAAACATGTGGACTTCTTCATCACTATCTGGATCAACTTGAACTGGCCAGACCTGGGTTATAGATACGTTTATTTTAAATTATATATTTGAAAATACTAAAGAAAATAAAAGTCAAAGTTAATTTTATATTCATTTCAATTATATTTGGCTTTATTTTGCAACTGCCGTAAAACTTAGACAATAGACGACGGAATGAATCGATGGGGTTTTACGGCGAGTTGCTACAACAAATTAAGTCATTTCAAGTGCTCAATTTGAAAAGACCTCCGTATTTTTTTTTTTTATATTTTTTTTTTCACTTTATAGCAAAATAAGGTCGAAAAACAATGTTTCTCAAATATAGCTATAGATATTATGAAAATCTATTTGATATTTGAGAGAAAATTACGTATATACCTATACAAATGTCTCCATATTGTCACCTTTGAAAAATATTTTCGAAATAATTACTTTTTGATTTAAACTCAATGTTTAAAGCCGGACATTAATAATACTTTTCAATTATTTCAGACAAATGAAGTCCAAAGAACGTGAAACATTCAGTTTACCTTTCTTGCATGAAATGCCTTAAACTGTTTCACAAAAACTTCGCTCAGTAATTCTTTATCTGACGTCACTATTACCGGACTAGGTCCTTCGAAATACCCGTATGTCTTCCCATAAGTCTTACACCACTTCCGGTATTGCTCGAACATCGGCTGAAATACAGTTACATCATTGTAAATGCAATTAGAAATTTGTTGTAATAGATATTATCATATTATTATAATCATAATCATTTACAGTCGTATTAAATAATATAGAACTTAATATTTAGGAAAGTGAAGATATCCAAAAGACTAGCAAGCTCGGCGTTCAGAAAGGCAATTCGGTGAAAATGTTTGAAAGTTATACCCCACTTTGCACGTGCACATGCGTCGAAAGCGGGGTATAATTTGCAAACAAATTGTCCCCTTTCGTCATCCTAATGCACGGCATGGTCGACACTTTTCCCGTTTCCCCGCTGATACTTTTTTGTGTGTCGCAAATCCTTGTAATATGTAACTTTTTGTCTAAAACAGTCGAGGAAAAAACGACCATTTAAACATTTCCATCAGAAAAAAAGTTATTGCAATTGAACCGATTTCGATGGAATAAAGGTGAAACGGTACAACAAATGGTTTGTCTTAAATAGAGAAGTTAAATTATTTGAATTGCTCAAATTCTCGTCGCGGATGTGTTTGTCTGCAGTAGTTACTGTAATTTCCCAAATGACGTAATCCAATCGTGAATTGAGTAATACTAGATAAATAAAATAGAACTGATGGATTTGCGGTTTTTAAATGAGTAATAGACCTTGGAACTTTGTTGCACGTCTAGTATTCTTTTCTTTCTAAAATCATTACTGGAGCATCTGCACGAGTGACAAAACATACATGTGGTGCGTGAAAAACTCGCAATGGCAGGCGATCCAGCCAACTGGATGGATAGATGGATAAAAGGATTGATGAGCTTAGAAAATGTAAGATTTATTCCATGAATCCTCCCACCTTCCGAAAATGATGAGTATGTTGAAACGAATTGTATAAATTGTTAGGATTAAAACCCACTTAATTACGTAATGCTCATTTCCATAGCACACTCACTAACATGCTTCCTAACACTATTTCTAACACGATTTTGGACTTTTACGAATTCAAAGGGTTTTGCATGAAAGTGAATGATTTAAATATAACTTCTAAGTGCAGTATTAAAAAAAATGATTTGATTTCCGTTCCAGACTACTCTAGAAATCGGTGGGACCAAGGTCTTAGGAAAAATTAAACCGTATTTCCTTTTTATCATGCATATATCAAAGGTTCCGCGCAAGAATGTACTAAGCGTATCTATATTGTATCTATAGACACTTAGAACAGTCTTGCACTGAACTCTCGATTTGTAGGAATATCGTTCTATCAAATTCAAATTTTGTTCGGTTTAACCGTCTTTGATTGACCCCTAGTTTCAAGGTGACCCTCTAAAATTCAAATTCAATGAAATTTATAAATTTGTTAACTCGTTCTTGGTTTTATTTTTACTCTAACCACAATGGGACCGGGAGAAACCCCTTTCAACAAAATTAGATACTGATTCATTCACCGAACTTCCGATAATTGCGGTTAAACTCTCAGCCTTTAAAAACCGGAAGGAATTTTCTCGTTCAAATATATATCGCATGGCAAAAGATAACAAAGTAGGAACATCTCGGTATTGAATTCAAATTGGGCGTGACTATTTTGACCTTGTGTTATTCAATATGCGCACTAAATGTTTAAGATCTAAAACCAGGCATGGATCACCGATGTTTTGTCGACCATAAAAATCGGAATATGGGAACAACATGCGAAATCAGAAAAAAATTGCTATACTTTTTTATGCTTTACTTTGGTTGACTAGCGGTAGCGCGCAGATCAAATCCGCTTTATTTTTTTTTAATCAGGCCAATTTTAGGTCGCAATAACGACTAATTAGGTCACGAAAACTATTTTAGGTAAACTTATTTCTACTTTTTTTTAATAATTGACTAGCGTTAAAACGTTGGTCAAATAAGCTATAATTCAGTTTTATTTAGAACCCCTGAAGAAGAAATATTATGCTTCGAAAGCGCTTGGGTAATTTTTAATAATCCTTAAATTCTAACACTGTTTGAGCAAATATATTTCTCATATTTATCTTATTATTTTACTGTTCTTGAATCCTTTTGCATCCAGTGTTTCAGAAAGTAATTAAGTTGGTATTTTATTTTTCTTCCCATAAATATAAAACGTATCCCAATAATATTAACGAAAGCTTTATCCAATCTTGCCTGTTAGCATTTCATATATGCTTTCGTTAAACTGGATTAAATAAATATACATGTAATTCAATTACTTATAACATCGACTTACCGTTCCCCAAAAAGACAGAAGATTTCCGAATAAAAAGTTAGGTCGAGGTCCTGGTATTCCCATCCTTTCAAATACCCTCATTTGGTACCGCCGCTGACTGCAAAAAGAAAGAAATGTATTTCAATCACAGGCAGTTGTTTCATAGTCCGGTTTGTCATATAGGTTGTCATGTCATAAAATATAATATAACCTTTATGATAAAAAATCAGATTATGAAACAACTACCTGTGAATTTCAAGGTAGGACGTTTTATAGTAGTGATTTGTTCATTGTTTTTACCTTCAGGCAGCTGAATTTATATTTTGTTTAAAATTGTATTTTTACGGACATCGCAACTAGCCCGCCTCAAGTATTTTCCATTGTATTGAAAAAAACTTAAACCAACTTCTAATCGGTCACTCAAAAAAAGCTTGAAAAGTAATGCTTAATAATGCTAAAGATGCAAGTGTTCGATGATTTCCGATAGCCCATGCACTTGGTAGATAGAAAACCCAAAATTCATCAAAAATTCTCCAGGGAAAGCAATTTAACTTGGAAGAGAACATGGGTACCCCCATTTTCAAAATCAACATTGGTGGGTGGGGTAAATTTAACAAATTTAACATCGAAAGCATCGCGATTTTTCAGCAACATAACGGTAATTCTTCGACTGAAAATTTGAAATTTCTCTGCATTTTGCGAGTTTTGTGATTTTTTCAAAGTAGGGTTGGTGTCTAAGTTTGTTTGCTAAAATCATTCTGTCGGTCCTTTTTACACAACTCTTTCACAAACATTCTCGAAATTGATTTGTTTTTGCATGAACGTAATAATCTATTCAATTCACTTATTGTAAATTTGTCGAAAAGAGGAAAACATGCAATGACCGATTAGAAGTTGGTTTCAGTTTACAGAGCAAACAGTAGAGACAAGGATCAGACTGCACATTCGTACAGGCTGATCTTTGACTATACTGTCTGCAAAAGCTTTGTGTAAATAAGATA
Source organism: Fragum whitleyi (assembly GCA_948146395.1). Lineage (NCBI taxonomy): Eukaryota > Metazoa > Mollusca > Bivalvia > Cardiida > Cardiidae > Fragum > Fragum whitleyi. The sequence continues at coordinate 56,509,802 of OX411555.1, forward strand.
TGTCGTAAACAGAGCAAAAACTGTAAAAATAGTCATGAACATTGTTCGGATTACTAATCGACTTTTTCCATACCATTTTGCGAGAGCGTATTTGTCTTAGCTCGAGGCTGATGACTGTACACGCGACTTACTTAAAATAGATTTTTTTCTAAAAACTCGCAGAAAAAAAAATCACAACCCTCGGAAAGGCTGCATGTTTTCTTTTGATGTTGGATTTCATAACCAGTCCTGTTTTATTATTTTCTCAGTCGGGGACACAACAAATTGTATTGATGAACAGGTTTGCGCGGGCGTTAATTTCTGATGGATATTACTTCATACAATGTTTCCATGCATGCTAGATGGATGACCTTTAAAATTTCTTATTTTGCTCGGTTCGGTGATGTTGAAGAAATCAACCACCCATCAATTTGGCATTTCTTACATCGACATATTTCTCGTCCTGTTGAGTTATAGGCATGCATGCATTTAAGTTCGAGTTAACAGAAATATACAAAATACAGTTAACTACATCGTGAAATTGACAAGATGAATGATTTTGAAATGATTTTTTTAATGAAATTGAATGAGTGGATTGAGTTGGTTTTGAGTAAAATTAAAGGGAGATATTTTGACATCGCTAATTTTGTTCAGGAGGAACATAATTGTCGATAATTATTACCTCCCTTTAATAAAATATGCAATCAAGCTCTATAAAAAGCTTCCTATTTTTCAAGAACCAATCAGATGCTAATAATTTCAATTATGTAATGAAATCCTTTTTTTTTCTTTTTTTTTTTTTTGCTTTTTTTTTCAGCTACATTCATTTTATTTAATTGTTGATTTCATCTTTTTGGGTGATTTTGCAGCGCTTTTGAATGGTTTGAGTGAGTGTTTGGAATGCATGAATGGAGCGACGAGTGAGCTATTTAGAATGGTTTTGATAAAATGAGCGTCAATTTCACGAGGTAACTAACTAACTTTTTTTGTTGTTGTTTTTTTTAAACGACTTTCTGTCCAAATTTTACATCAAGCAAACTTTGGTATATCGTGAATGTGTTAACTTAAAGCGATTAATAGTTGCTTTCTTGACAAAAAGGTGCATTTTGATTTTTGTTTGTTACTTTCAAAAGTGTCGTTTTTATGTCTAAATGTTGCAATTTGTATTGGTATATTTTGTCAAGTTTCTTGTTTGCATGTTATATGACTTTGGCCAATGGTATATGCCAAATAAAGATTATCTTATGTTATTAAGATGAATACAATGCAACACATATCGATGGTTCAGTGCGAAACAGTTGTTACTACCTATATAGAGGCAGCTACAACTGTTTCACCATAAGCCAACCATATATGTTGTACGTAGGATTGGTCATTTCGTCTGCAGAAATCGTATAACATTTGTTTTGAGATTTCTAAAATGTATTCAGATAAATAAATCGTATGAAGATGCAATTGAACTGAAATATATCAGAGCACTGTCGCTTGGTGATTCATAAAAAAAAAACGTTTTTAAAACAAATTTAAATGCCAACTTATCGAGCCCTTAATTCGACTTTGATCATTTTTTCATCAGAGATAATCGTTTCTACAAAGTGAACTATTCGGCAGTTTTTTTTTCTTTTTCTCTTACACATAAGTAACACTAATGCATGATTTTAGACATGAAACGACGCATTTTGATTTGAGTTAAAGTGATCGACTTAAAATTTGTTCTTTTCTTACCTGGCTGATTCAACAATTCATGACACTTGTTAAGCAGAACATCGAGAGGAACTTACAGCGAGCACATACACTTAAAAACGTTCATGTGAAAATGATTTAATTCTAGTTGTGTTCATTAAAATTTGAGCATTCTGATTGGTTTAAAAGTTGGTTTCATTACTAAACGAAAATAATATCGAGTAAGCAGCTATTTTGTAAGCTTCCACAGAAAATAGTCCAATCAAAAAAATTATTATGGATTAATCTTCACTTTTACTCATGGTATCAAATAATAAGACATAAAGAATGATTGTTGATTTTAGGTATGAAACAAAAAACCTTGTCGCACTTATTTATGAATCCGTCTCGCTTCGCATATTCATACAAGCTCACAAACTGTCTGAGAACCGGTAAAACAGACTGTTCTAATAAAACAGACACTTCTTTATTGAATTTTGGTGGATTTTCTCTCGAGAAATAACAGCAGATTATCCTTAGATACTCTCACCGCTTTACCAGTGAAATTATCAAAAACTTATACCCCGCTTTCGTTTATTTCATTCTGACTGACGTAATCTAAGTGGGGCCAATGAACGTGGAAAGACAATCAAGTGGAAAAAGACGCGCTTTAAAAAAAAAAGAAAAAAAAAAGACCTAAATTTTTCACATTTTTGTCATTTTTGCATTAAAGAAATAGAATAATGGGTTTTTTTTTAGTAAAATCGATTGATATTTCATTTCGTGAACCACAAGAAATATATTTTCACTCATGGCTTTGCCACTCGTGAAGATATAGCTTTTGTTGTTCTTTCAATGAAATACAAATCGATCTTACACTGAATTAAATTATATTTTTTTCAGGTTGCGAATTATAAAATTTTACAAGTATGATATATATTAGAAAGGAAGTATGAATAGTAATTTCCCCATTTGAAGTGGATTACTTACAAAAATAATCATTATTGAACTTGAAATGTTACTCATTACCATATATGGTAAAATCATACTAAAATGCACATCATTTTGAAAAACATTCCAAGATTTTACTCAACACATCACTTTTCTTGAAAATCCCAATTGTTCTTTTACAATTTAATGACAAGCAGAAAAAATACATAGTTTATTTCACAATAAGACAATAATTGTCCATGATGTACAATAATTAACATGATATACAAAATGCATATTTAAATATAATTGTCAATGGTTTCTGGAGAAAATACAACATTACATGTACTAATGATATCGTAAATATTAGAAATGTGACCTTGATACATGTATATAACTTTGACCTCATCAGATGACCTTGGTTATGTCATAAAAAGATGCTATTCATCAAAACTGATTTTAACATACAAATTTCAACTTTAAATTTAATCAACATCCAATTTCATTCATATCGGGTCAAGTTTTCAACAAACGAACAGACAATCGATACTTTAAACAACGTGCATCGGGTCTAAGCGATAAGAGTGTTCATATTCTCCTTTTCTCTCATTTTCCCCCACTACAAAGGTACTCCAGCTCACCAGTTATAGTTGATAACATTTTGAAATTTACAAGGTATACGTATACGATTTCGGAATGCTTTTGGAATGATTTTGAATGAGCGGGAGGAATGAGTTTTGGGTGAAATTTAAGGGAGGTAAATCAATTTCGCTAATTTCGTTCAAATTGGACAAAATTGGGGATATTTTACCTCCCTTTATTAGAATCTATGTCTATTTGTATTTGTTTGTCTTAATGGACCAATCAGAAGCTTTAAAACCTACACCAGCCAATAAAATCATGGGAGAAAATTACCGATTTGAATGCAATGACGATCGTTTTAAACGATTTCGCAGTGTTTAACCCTTTGCTGTTTAATCCTTGCTTTTTACGTGCCTGTGATTTTTATGATTGAGAAAACATTGTGAAAAAAGAAGAAATTGCTTCTGACAAGCAATTTCTTCTTTTTCCACACAATTTTCTACCCTACTGAATGGTTATTTTTCAAATTACATCCACTTTTAATTTTCGTTTGCAAAACCATTGAATTTGGACAGGTCCAAAATTTTGTAAAAGGGTTAAAACAATTTTTGAGCGTTTTAGAATGGTTTGAGTGCTTGAAATGAACGAATGAAGTGCTGAACGAGCAATTTGGAATGGTTTTGGTCGGAATGAGTGTCAATTTCACGATGTTCTTAACCATAGATGGAGATTTGATCAAATTAATCATTTAATCGGACAAAAGACTATTTGATGTAAAATGGACTGTTTGAAATAAACTGACTGACCCTGACGAACACTAAAAACGAACGCCAAAGTGTCTCCTATTACAAAAACTGCTAGCTTGTCCGTTATATTATAACAATATATTATAGTATGACGTAACAATGTATAATTTGTTTGGTATTTTAAGTGGCTTATAACTGAACCTTTTCCGGGCGACTAGAAAATAACACGATTTTGTTTGGAAATACACGGGTTTCGATGGGAAAATTGCACGTTATTACTTTGAAAGTCACGATTGTTTAATTTTTATGTATTTGTCCATATGAAAATTGCCAAAAATATAGATCCACAAATTTGAGTGAGTGGTCAAAGGCCAATTTTGTCTATACCTGTATAGTCAAAATTGACCTTTGATCACTTACTCTAAATTGCGGATCTATACATTTACCATCATACCAGAAACGGAATATTATTAAACAAATTGTGAAAACCTGCATAAATAATGTTACTAGTTTTTAACCCGAGAAAGTTGATCAAATAGTGTCAATTACTATTCTATATTTGGCGAGAGATCATAATACCAATTAGCAAGTGCTACTACAAATATAATACTATGTTATGTAAAAGCTTATAAAACTATACTATTAAACTAAATGAGACTTTATTGCTGCTTATTTCCAACCGTGATCAACATTTGGAACAAATTTGACCTATTGCACACGTAACCGATGCTTATTCCAATATTCACGTGTTACTATTACATGTCGAAGATTCAGTGCAAGACTTTGGTAAGTGCCTATATATTAATAGTCACTTAAAAAAATAATATTATATAACCTTCCTTTTATTTCATTCAAAGCTCGCATATCTCACTTATTCAATTTCATTCTGAAATAATTCCAAAATCATTCCCCTTTTCAATAACACGATGATAAATAGATGAAAACCATCTTCATGTATAATGCGAAAACATCGACAAAGATAAGATGCACAGAGCTTCTCATAAGTTTCCTTATTTTCGCTTTATATGGGGGAGGTACAAGTTTTCTTCGAATCTGCTTATATTTCTCTACCTCGAGTCTGTAGGCATAAGACTTCCAATCTGGAAGTCGTGGGTTCGATCCCCGGTGGCGGCAAATATCCTTTCCGACGATTGTCTCTTACCAATGGGTAGATAATCGTAAACCTATGTGAGATAGCAGTCGGAGGCTAGGAAAGGGTGTAATGGTAGTACAGGTGAAAAGAAATACCAGGAATCTATTGTTAGGTGCTCCGGCCGCCGCGATATACCTGCGAAATTGTTGAAAGCGGCGTAAAACCCATTCAAACAAACAAATCTACCTCGAGTCTGCGCGCTCTGGCTTGTTTTGTAAGAGTTCTAAATTGATGGCTTAGTGCGAAACAGTTGTAATAGCCTATATGATTATAGGCAGTTACAACCGTTGCACGCTTAGCCAAAAAAAAAATTGACGTTCATCGAAATTTCACAACGGCACTCAATGGCTGGGCGCGAACAAAAATTGTAACTGCCTGTACACGGTGGTAACGAGGGAACATGCCCCCCCCCCCTCCATAAAAAAAACAAAAACAAAAAAAAAACAAACAAACGAAATTTTGTTGCCTCGTGACATACGGGTTCTTCCATGGCAGCGGCATTGAGAGAAAATCCGTCAACAAAGGTAGGTATCAAACCCATTTTTCTCGAATTATTTCATTTAAAGGTGCTCTTTTACAGGTTTTCATAGAAAAAATACAAAACCTTTTCTTAGATTTGGAAATGAGTGTATTCTAAGTCAATTAAGAATGGCCCAAGGGCATTAACACTAAAAACAACATATATTATAATTATGAAACTTATTTTTTGGAAGCGGCAAGATCATTACGGGATCCTGTCTATTATTTCAAGTCTAATATTTATTTCAAGTCTATTAATTACAAAATTGTTACTATCCGTGAAAAATATTTCATTTTTGCTTGTAAAATACTTTTACCTTATACTTTGATTGAATAAGACAAACATGCCGAATGCACATGCGTAAATAGTTGGCTAAAAATTGAAATTTTGAATAATTTTTTAGGCGTTAGTAGATGCTTTATTTTTCAGAAATGAATTTCGCTAGATTCAGGAATATCGACCTTTCTTTCCATGTATTACGAGCCGCGGCAATAGCGCAGTTGGTAGCGCGCCGGACTTCTAATCCAGGAGTCTATATTCGCACGGGTTCGATCCCCGGCCGCGGCACTTATCCTTTCCGACATTTGTCTTCCACCAATGGGTAGATAATCGTATACCTATGTGGAATAGCAACTGGAGGCTAGGAAAGGGATGTGGTGGTAGTACTGGTGTGAGAAATACTAGGAATCCATCGTTAGGTGCTCCAGTCGTCGCGATATAACTGAGAGATTGTTGAAAGCGACGTAAAACCCCAATTCAAATCAAATCAAAATCCATGTATTACGAGATTGAATTTTATTATTTTAAATGCTTCAACATGATGAGGTCGTAACTTCCAATCGATTTTACGAAAATTTTCAAAAATCACATTTTCCCAATCTGTGAAAGAAAGCGGCTGACTCTTTTTGGGACACGTTCCTTCGATTACTATTCGTGCTATAACTATACAGACTGTTACAACTGTTCGACATGAGCTTCTACTTTGATTTTCCAACAATTTTGCGTAAGCACAGTCTGATCAAAGTTTACACATTGTGCTGACATCTTTAGATAATCAAACTAAACTCTATCTAGTCGATAAGCGAAAAGAGAATGGATTTGAGAGAAAAAAAATGAGTGGGAAAGAGATGGAGGGAGGGAGCAGATGAAGCGACAGGCATAGAAATCTAATATCAGATCAATTCTTATAAAAAGCATACTAAATCCCATTTCTGGCAACATAATTTCACAGTTATAACATCGCTTATATAATACTGAAATTGAAATACTATTCCGTTAATTTATAATTAGTACTTTTAAGTTCATCAAGGGCACAAACACACATTATTGCAAGTTTTTGTCTATAAATGGATTTAATTACAGAAATATTACACTAAACCCTTTCAAAATGACGACCCGTCATGCGAAAAGGGACCATCTAGAAAGTGCGTAAAGTATCGTCCCTGGTCAGACTGCGCAGACCGCGCAGACTGACTAGGGTCGATTTTTGATAATTTTCTGAATATAGAATGATCAATCGATCTTTCTGTCAAAGAAGTTTCGAAATGCGACCTCTGGTTGGCCTGTACTAGAACCAATCTCTTTTTCAAATATTTATTTTGCATTTCTCCCAGATTGTCCTTTTCGTGTGACGGGTCAGACTCGATAAGTTCGTACGCGATGTTTAGGTCACGTTGTGCTAAAGTACGTACAAGTTATAATCTGGAACCAATTTCTTGTTATATGGCCACTGTTGCGCAAATGAGTACATTATCACCCTCACCCTTATGAACATTTGAAACTCGAATATCTCATATAACAGGACACAATCGGTTCAGGAACTCGAAATTGCGTTTTCAATTTTTGCCTTTTAGTAAAGACGAAAACGTACTCGAAACGTTTAAAAAAAACGGTACCCGGATTTGCTCTTTCAGTAATTTAGCCGCATGAAGATTACGCTCAAGCTTAAATCAGTGTCACACTGTCTTTTTTTCATTGTAAGTATAATATTGGCCGAGCCGGGAATTGAACTCATGATCCCTTGATCGATAACCAAGCATGTTATCGACTAGGCTTCCAGGGCTACGAACCTCTCCCCCCTCTCCCCTCCTTTTAACAAAACAAAAAGTTTCGATCAATCAAAAAGAAAAATAATCGATTTGGGAGACAATCCATTATCCAAATTATATACAGATTCATTTTTAGAAATCTGCAACCTTTTAATAGTTCCATTCGTGTTAAATGTTTGTTTTAACCGGACAATTTCGAACGTGAACTTATTTACCCCATGTTAGACGAGGACACAGAGATTTAACAATAATAATAATCAAGTGGCCTATAAGCAAAACATGACATTGAAAATTTAACACTCGATCTCGAGTTTGACGTATTTCCTGTCGAACAATCACAAACTCCTTTTGACTAGGACTGTTTTACTAGTATCGTTACCGCGTTCTAATCGAACGCCCAAAGTTACTACCAATCAACCCAATCCTTGTACATTTAGTAAGATCGTGAAATTGAAATCAAAAACATTCTAAATCGCTCACTCAGCGCCCCATTCACTCAATCCAAACACTTACTCAAACCTTTCAAAAATGCTCCAAAATAACTTAAAAAAGATAACAACTGCATTCAGAATCAATTGAAATTGTAAGCGAGAAATTAGTTCTTGAAGATATATGGAGCTATTAATGGAACATTTATGCATATTTTATATATATAATAGTAATCTGAACAAAATTAGCGATATTGTAATAAATCCCGGTAATTTTCAAATCACTCATCGTACTCATTCAATTTCATTCCGAAATCATTCCAAAAGTATGCAACTTGTTATTTTTACGATGTTGTCGACTGTAGGACTTACAAATGGTAGGGACGTTTGTTCTAATCGAAAAAGATAGAGTAATTTAAAAAGAATTCTTCAAGGCCCGAGGTTATAAAACTTTTGTCAGCATCGACTGAGAATTTTCTCAAATTTCCAATTTAAATAAATGTATGAAAATAAAAGATAATATTTATAAATTGTTATTTATAACAACTTATTTATATTATCTTTTATGTTAATACATTACAATGAGTACTAAAACAGAATAGCGGCTTTTATATCACACTGAAATTTGAGAAAATTTTGAATTGAGAATGAGAAAAGTTTTATAATCTCGGGCCCAGATCTTGCCTAGTGATAAAAACTTGAACAGTGAATACACACTTTCATATGGTGATTATAAAAAGGGATTTTACCACAAAGAGTTGTCGTCATGACGTCATTAGGGGGTCGACCCCTTTTTTCAATGACAAAATTAATAATACTGGAGTATTCTACCGCTTTTATCTAGAGAACGACAATTCTTTAACAAAGGTCGCCTGTGTTTGAACTTCGATTACTTTACAATTGTATATTTGAGTTGTAAATTGTAAAATTCAGTTCTACGCAAATTCCGTAGCTCAAGGCGCAGTGGCGAATCCAGAGGGGGGTCGGGGTTCAAACGAACCCCCTCTGAGGCTCAAATAATCATTTGTCATGTATAATTCAATAAACCAAATCCTGCCGTCCCCTGTTGGAAACAAAGCTTTGAAGACAGTATCGACTAAGATCAGTCTGCACAGTTGTGCAGTCTGATCTTAACATATACTATCTGCCTTTTACTTGATTGTTATGGTAAAAATCCAAGAGAAGTCTTGAAAACATGTTCAAAAGAAGAAATTTGTTCAAAAATATTTAAATTCGGAAGGATTAGGGTAAAAAATGTGTATGACTCGGGAAACATACCTACTAAATGTACATTCGAACCCATATATAGAAATCCCGGATCGGCAACTGAGGCGTATTTGAACGCTGCATTGACTACTTATCAAATATATCTTTTCTATTAAAGTTTAAACGAATTTCACCTTTGATTTTGAAATTGCAGATTTAACGCTTCTTGAATCTAAATTTTACAATGAAACCTATCCTAAAAGAATTTAGAACTTCTGCTTGAACGAGTATTGCCTTCAAATTAGCACTGGAAAGATAATATTGACGTGAAGTCAGATTTGATGAAAAGAAAAGAAAGAAAGAAAAGAAAAACCGACAATTTTGCAAATTTACCCCAAACAAAATATGACCCGAAGACATACCATTTTATTGAAGAACGTGAATTAAATTTCTTTCGCTGCAATATATATATATATATATATATTTTTTTTTTAACAAAATTGTATTTATTTGAAAAAAAGAAATAAAATGCTAACTGGAACGACAAAACCGCGAATTTGATGGATTCTCAAGTCAAATATTCTGTATGATACTGCACAAAAGCAAAGGTGTATTTTCGCTTGCTAAATGAAACCTTTCTTCGTGAAAATCGGTTTACAATTCGGGAAGTATTTGGAAATATTGATTAACTGTCGGGTTAAAAGCGAACCGGTCGATAAATGACGTCACGATGTCAATTAAACGTCGATGCTTTTGACGTCATGTTATTCTCGTGCGAAACGACGTGTCTGAGACCTTACTATTCCCCGGGTTTATTTCTCTAAATCGCCGAATGTTTCCGATTGTGCATCTGGTGTAGTTCGGGTAGAATCAGTATTTCAACTATTGATGTATTATGAGAAACATAAACGTACATGAGAATATTTCAAATTTATAGAGGTATGAAAATAAACAGACGACAATCGTTCGTTTTTCGAGTAAGATATATTTATATTTCATTGAGTGAACAACAAAGGCTATATTTTCATGAGCGGCGTGCCAGGGGTGAAAAAATATTGTTGTTATTGTTCACTCAATGAAATATAAATCGATCTTACTCGAAAAACAAACGATTATAATATTTCTTTATTGCAATATGAGACAAAATGTGAAAATTTTGGGATAAATATTGATGACGTTACAAATTGTTCTCTTCTTAGATAACGTCTAAAGATACAAGTTTTTGATAATTTCACCGGTTAGGCTATGAGTTTATCAGATGATAATCTACCAGTTTTTATCGATAATTCACCGAAAAACATTAAAGAAAAACCTATAGTCGCACTATTTCATCAAGCTAATTTTTTTTTTAATGTCGAGGGAATCCTTTTGTACCAGTATTCAAAGAGGTATGGAAGCAAAATTTTCAGCCAAAAAGAATTCACTTATCCTGATAAAATCAACTAAGAAAGTTAAAACATTCAATGGGAACCTTCTAATTTATGATCCATATCTCCAGTTAAAACCTAGGATGTCTCCGGTCAGATGACCTCAACTTTTGAGGAAATGAAACAAGTTTAGTGTATTTCTGATAATTAAACCTTTGTATTTGGAAACAGGTATAATATTTCAACAGAGAACTTCTAAATATGGGTCAATCTTTCGCTAATATATTGCATAATTGTAATTCACGTTACCTATTCGTGCTATTTTCGAGGAAATGACCCAGAAATAATTATAAACTATTTATCAATTTGCTTTGAAAAGCGCGAAAATTAATTACGAAACTACAATCGACGGGTGCGATTTTTAATATTAAACGCATTCAAGTTCTCTTTTGGAATTTAAGTATTTCCTCGTATTTTAATATGCAGAATTTTCTATTTTTCGTATTTTTTGTATTCATGTCGGTCATCAATTATCGTTTCAATAAAGTACCTTTTAGAAGACTTGTAAATACATGTATAGTGAATCGTTATTTTAATTAGATTGCGAGATGAATATATCTATATGTGATATTTTCAACAATTTCTCATGTGCGCAAAATGAAGCTTCTGGCCAGTCTGTGTATCCACACAGTCTGACCAGAGTCTTCACCATGCTTTTTATTGATGGGCAAGGTAATGACCCGCCATTATGCACTAAGTGTATATTCTTTATATTTACCTTACGCACATATGGCATTGTTGGAATGTCATGCACATGCTCAAACATATTACATGTGAATTGATGGACAGATAAAACGGTTAAGAACATCGAGAAAATGACACTCATTCCGACAATAAACATTCTAAATCGCCCTCTGAGTTCTATGGATTAATTTATTAGTTATTCATCTTGAACAAAATTATCAATGTTGGATAACACCCCTTTAATTTCTAACAAAACTCTCTCGCCCATTTATTATCATGCCAAAATAATTCCAATATCATTCAGCTTGTCTATTTCACGATGCCTTAAGTGTACATGTATTTGACTTCTAAATATGACCAGATGCTAAAGACGCAGGGAGGCCTACGTTTGATAGAGAAAAAAAAAAAAAAAAACACACACACACACACACACACACACACAGAATTTGCGAACGTTTTATCTGGAATGCGAGGCTGTATATGATACGTTTCACGTAATATTCTAAATAAAAAAATTTTAATAACTTTAGATTCATCACTTAAATTTAAAAATCATTTCATTAATAGAAAATCTAATTCGCGTCCATTAAATACACAAATTATTATTATATATATTTGTAAGACGAGTCCTGCGTTCAGGATGAAAAAGCGGTGCGAACAGTTTTCAGATTCTACCTCGCTATGCACGCAAGTGCACGTGCTATAATGGGGAAATATTGGAAACGGTTTGCGACGTTTTGTCATCCTGAACAAAGGCGGCACAATTTTATTGGTAAAGGTAATATTAGCCTTGACAGAAAAACCGCAGAGTTATATATATAATACGTACTTAGTGTATTATATGAAAAAAAATATCTAACGAGGTTGGGAGAATTGAAAATTGTCGAGGCTCTGCCGAGACAATTATCAATTCTGACAACCGAGTTTGATATTTTTTTCATACAATACACTAAGTACGTATTATATTTATCTTATAACCTATATTTTTCTTGTTTTCGTCGGTGTTTCTAACTGAAATGCAAGTTTCTTAAAATAACCGCATTATATCATGTTCTAAAAATAACTATGTGATATCATAAAAAATATCATACGGGATGTTATCATATGGATATTTGTATAGTTATAAGATAAAATAACTCATCGATATCGATGACGACACGTTTACAACGATTGACTGGGTGCGATTTCAGACTAGACGACTGAAAAAACAGAATCTTCTTTATCAATATCAGCGACTAAAATTATCTGTTAAAAAATAATAATGGATTTAAGCTTTTTTTAAGGACAAACATGACATATTTTTAAGGGTATTGTTATGTGATTATTATGAATTAAAATGATACAATTTTAAAAAATTGTGACATTAAAATTCGATTTTCTTCATAACCCTCGGTTTTCGGCATAACACACAAAAATAACATATACTACCATGTAATTGGTTTAAACCTTTTTATTTTTACATCGATTAGGGAAAAAGATTTACAATCTCTATAAATCCCTCTCGATTCTACTTCCTGGAAAATTTACAAGTACTCGCTCCCAAGGTGTGGGCCATTGATAGAACCAAGATCGATAGCCGCTTCCGAAAATCGAACCTCTAAGTCAAGAGGCTGACGCTCTACCTCTAGACCACGGACACCACACTTTATATAACATTTAAGGTAATGGACCCGTAATAGTTCCACAACGTTTCGTGAGTAATGAACTTTAACAATATTAACCGAGGTTTCCTAATGATTTCATTAGGAAACCTCGGTTGAAATTGTGAAAGAACATGTGGTCCGAAAATTTGCGGAATAATTACGGTTCCACTACCTTAATAAGTTATTTAAAGATAAGTGGCTGCTCTGTGTTTTAATTTTTCTTTACGCTATGCTGTAGTTTTTGGTTATTTTTTTTTTTTTTTTAGTTTTATATAAGTTCCCCTTTACACAAACCAAACTGAGAATAAATACATGTTAAGAGCAATGTTTATTCTAAATATGATAATTTCAAAATAGTTTATCTAAAACTATATCTTTTTTTTATTTTATTATGCATATTTTTTCAACCAAATATTTCAATAATAATACCCTATCTATTTCATTCATTCATTAATTAATTAATTAATTAATTAATTCATTCATTCATTCATTCATTCATTCATTCATTCATTCATTTATACAACTAAATATTTCAATATCAATACTCTATCTATTTCCGTATTCATTCATTCATTCATTCATTCATTCATTCATTCATTCAACTAAATATTTCATCAATAATACTCTATCTATTTCCAAATTCATTCATTCACTCATTCTTCCATTCATTCATTCATTTATTCACTGATACCAAGGGATTTTTTCCTGCGATCTTTTCGATAAGTTTGTGTTAATAACTAATTCAGTTGAGACAGAGATACGCATCTAACTGTCTACTAAGCTTTTCATTTTGATGAGCCCGTAAATAAAGATTTGAGTTGGGGCTGATTCCCTCCGCATTCGTTCGGTGTTAACTGCTTGCAAAATATACCCCGCTTTGCTCGCAAGTGCACGTGCAAAGCGGAGTATAATTTACAAAAAAAAATCTAGAAGCAGAGGTAAACATTTTTTTTTGCTTGGTGCACTTGCGATATATTCTTAATACTATGAGCAGGTTGAAATTCGAATTTGATCATTTGATTGCTTAGAAATGGAATCACGAAAGAAATCAATCAATAAATAAAAATGAATGCGTTTCAGCCTGATAACCTGTATGTCGGGTGAAGAATTTGAGGGATAATCAGTATGATAACCTGTATGTTAAGTGATCAATTTGAGGGATAATCAGCCTGATAATCTGTGTGTTAGGTGAAGAATTTGAGGGATAATCAGCTTGATAACCTGTATGTTAGGTGGTAAATTTGAGGGATTATAAGCCTGATAACCTGTATGTCTGGTGAAAAATTTGATGGAAAATCAGCCTGATAACCTGTATGTTATGTTAAGAATTTTAAGGATAATCAGCCTGATAATCGGTCTGTAACGTGAAAAAATTAAAGTTAAAATAAAATAACTTTGGGCGACATTATTTTGAAAAAATGAAATAGGGAAAACATGCTGTTCAAGATTCCTTTAAGGTTCAATATTCTTTATTATTATTTCTCCTGCTATTCACGGTATACTCAAAGCTTTAGAAGAGAGTATAAACTAAGATCAGCCTGCACAGACGTGCAGTGTGATCTAAGCTAATACTCTACCTGCTCTCTACTTAATAAGTGTAGGTAAAATTTGAGCCAAAATTGGCAAAATGTCTTATTAAGTTAAAATTTAATTAAACAAAATTAAATTTCAGCTATTATAAGGGGTTCAAATGCCCGATGAATGTTCGAGCGAACGAAAACTACAATGAGCGAAAATTGAGAAATTGAAACTTTTAAAAAAATAATCGATTTCCCATTACATCGACAGAGATGGTAATAAAGCTAAAAAAAGTGAACCAATTGGTAATTGAATTATTTTCCAAGTATATAGAGGATAATCGTTTCTTTCAGTGAAAGATCGATTAATATTTCATTGAGTGAACAACAACAACAACAAAAAAATTTTCACGACTGGCGGAGCCACGAGTGAAAAATTGTATTTGGTTTTCACGAAATAAAATAAAAACCGATCTTACTCGGAAAAAACAAAATATTATTCTATTTCTTTTAGTGCGAAAAGAGAGAAAATGTGGAAAATTGAGGACAAATTTTCTTAAAGCGCGTGATTTTTCACGTGATTCATTTGCAACGTTCATGGTGACGTCGTTCACTTGGCTCCGCTTAGATGATGTCAGATAAGGTGAAAAAACATAAGCGGGGTATAAGTTTTGATAATTTCACCGGTTGGGCAATGAGTTTATCAAGCAATATTCTACCGTTATTTCTAGATAACCAACCGAAAAGAATTAAAGAAATATCGAAACATTCAGAAAAAGTATGAACAGAATGAAAGAAAGAAAAGAAAAAAAGAAAATAAGAGTTCATTGTGAAATCTTAAAGCCGATTAACAATTAAACGGAAAAAAACACTTACCAATAAAATACTATAAACAGGCATATAGCTGTACAAAATAAGATAATTCCGAGCATCTTCGCTGTGATAATAAAAGTCTTTTTCTTCGAAAATATATCTATTCACTTAATACTACTTTGGTTCACTTTAAATGAATTTCTTATCAATTATAACTCAAACTTCCCGGCTATCCATTTTTATATTCTCCCAACATGGCAGCAATCAACCAATCAGAATCCAGGAAAAGGTTACAGCGTTTGTGAATGAATTTATCCACTTTGACTGTTAAGCGGTATTTCAATTATTTACTCGATTACCGTTCACTGACAAATATCAATGACTTTTAACCATTTTTGCTCTTTGACG
The DNA here is from genome assembly GCA_948146395.1 of Fragum whitleyi. NCBI lineage: Eukaryota > Metazoa > Mollusca > Bivalvia > Cardiida > Cardiidae > Fragum > Fragum whitleyi. The sequence continues at coordinate 56,525,548 of OX411555.1, forward strand.
GAGTTGATTTACTACAACCGGCCGATTTATACGCTATTTGTATGTTATGCGTAATGCATCACACTTTGCCGCCCTTATGAAAGAAGATAATAGAAATATAAAGGAGAAAAATGTGACACGGCACGCGAAAATGGACCATCTTGGAATTCGGTTAAATAATTATTTGAAAGGGAAATTGGTTCTAGTACAGGTCAACCAAACGTCATATTTCAAAAATTCTTTCATTGGAAGGTAGATTGGTCGTTCTCAATTCGGAAAGCTATTTAAGTGCTTAGAGTGTTAAGCCTAGTCAGTCTGCACAAAACGCGCAGTCTGACTAGGATGGACATTTTTCGCACTAACCAGATGGTCCCTTTTATTGTGACATTAATATATTTGTGACCCGTCGGACAAATAGGGACAAGCTGGGTGGTGCGTAAATTACAAACCCCACCAAGCCTGGCGAGGGTTGAAACTTTTAGATTGATTGATTGAATGGAGTTTAACGCCGCTTTCAACATTATTTCAGTTCTATTGCGGCGGCTGGAGCACCTAACAATGGATCCCTGGTATTTCTCTCAACAGTACTGAATCTAGAGCACTTTTTCTTTCAGTTTAGAAATGCGATCACCGCTTGACCTGTGCTGGAACCAAACTCTTTTTCAAATTTATTTTACGTAGTTTCCGGATGGTCCCAATTCGCGGGATGAATCACTTACTTAAATGTACATTTGACTTGTCACCCGAAAAAGGACCATCTTAGAACTCCGCAAAATGATTTATTTGAAAAAGAGATTGGTTCTAGTACAGTATAACCAGGGATCGCATTTCAAAAACCCTTTCATAGGAAGGTAGAGTGAAAATTCTAGATTCAGAAAATAAGTACGTTGCAAAACGTTTTGATCCCAGTCAGTCTGCGCAGTCCGCGCAGTCTGACTAGGGTCGACACTTTACGCAGTACCCAGATAGTCAATTTGCGCGTGACGGGTGACATGCATTTAGGTGTATTGTATATTTTTCCGCCTCATAACGTCATATATATCTCCGTCATTAGAATTAATAAGTTCCTTTCTTTTTCTCTAAAATGATATACTTGCGATCAATATAACGCGAGAATAGAACTTCTGGAAAATGCGGAAAGCGTCGATCCCGATCAGACATGCTCTCAGGGTGAAAAAACGTCCACGAACATCTAAAAAGTTGCCCGTTTACAAAGTTAGAACACATACAAAGCGGGCTATAACTTCACTTCTTTGCGAATGTTTTTATCATCAACCAAAGAATTTTCTGAATTAGGTCGAAACTTTTCTTATTTTCCAGATTTCCTGTTTGCCTGTCAGAATGTGACGTTTTATCGGGCGTTAACGGGTGAAAACGTGGATTAATAAGTAAATTCACGTGTCGTTAACGCTCGACCATTTTTGTAACTGAAATATCCTCGGTCTGGGCCTATACTCTTTATCATTTTCTATGTCTTACATTAATTTAGAGCATAAATAAAGACGTTGATCCTATTCCCGCGTGAAATTTGTGACGTCATAAATTCACAAAAGGACGTCGGTATATGCAAGATAATTCCATAAAATGTAGATTTTCAGATTGTTACAGACAAACATTAACGGACAAAACGCGGACGGCAACGAGAGAAAACTTGAATTCATCAGAAAATCAGTAAATTCACGTGCCTTTAATGCCCGTCTAGTTTTTACTTAAATGTCCTTGATCTGGACCTATACATTTCATTCAATTACTATGATACTGAGAATTTTCTAAAATAATTTCTCAAAAATATAAATAAATGCATTTTATTCTTTTATTTCATGAACGTTCCATCTTGAAATGAGAACTTAATTATTAAGTAACACGCGAAGAAAATATTCTGTCCAACATAGTATATGACATGACAGAATACGACATTTTACCAAGTAACGTAGGTATAGCGCGGTTTTATTGACCCGAATTTGACCCCTGCTATTTAGACGAAAAAAATCGGATTGTTCCTACTCGGTTTTGCACGTGCTTTCATAGGAATGAACAATAAGCGGTATTAAATGTAGTATATATTTTGTTAATTGATAAAATATGTCGGTAATTGTTATTTAAGCATTTTTTCCACAGAGTTCAAATTCGGGTCAAATAAACCAAGGTATATAAACAAAAGTGATGGTTCAATGCATAACACAATATTCCAACAAATCATCTCTACGAATCATTTTGCATTATCTGTTTGAATAAATACTATTGTGTTATCAGTTCGAGTATTTATTTTCGAGCGGTAATATTTGCAGAGACCCCTGAAATGCTTAAACACCCTTGTGCTTTGCACTCGGGTGTTAAGCCATTTTTCGGGTCTCTGCAAATGTTAATGCTCCTAGAAATGTAAATCAACCCTAAAGTGAAGGCGAAATGCAAAGCGTAATTCTTACTGGCATATCTTGGTTTGGAGCTAATTTAAGTCGTTCCTATGAATCATTTTGCAATCTATGTTTGAATAAATACTATAGTCTTTCTTTTAATGTGAGTGTCAACTCACGTTTTTATGGCGTAAACATTTGCAAAGACCCCCATAATGCTTTAGCACCCGAGTGCAAACCATTTTTCGGGTCTCAGCAATTGTTAAAGCCCTTAAAAAACTCGAATTTACCCTAAAATACAACGACATTCTTAGCTGGATTGTTGATAACTGTGACGTCATATAAACCCACCTACGAAATGACACGTTTTCATGGCTGCGCTTTTATTATTCCATAGAATCACCGAAGGACCCCAATTGGTCACGCACATGCTCACATGCTCACATATTCTAAGACAACGGCCATTGAAAATGGACTGAAATATACGATCTGATAACTAATATTCGTTTGATTTTTTTTCAAAACCATTACATCTACGGGTGATGGAACGCTAGCTATATGTTTAACAAAAGGCTATACCCCACAATAATTCTTGGAAGGCTGTTAGGAGATCGTACTCCGTAGTCACAAGGGGTTTTTTAAAACAAAGTTTATTACAATTTCGACATTGAAATGCAGTAAATATATTTATCAATCTCTCTGAATAGTCGAGCACAACTATTCTCTTAGAGCTCTTGTTATCATAATTGTTAGATTGCGCCAAATTTTCCAGTTGTAGAAAATACAGTAGCAGTTGATATCAGACATAACCTCACAGTGAATATCATTCGGAAAATATTGTTCGGTCATTTCCGTAAACTTTCAAGTACTCGGGTGTACGTGTAGTAATTTGGGATCATTTTTAGGTAATTCGGCTCCATTTGGTACTTTGGTCAATACACTTGAAGAAAGACAAATTTCTTTAATGCTTTCCAACGTCTTTGGAGATTTTTCACGATGTATGAGCGGAAGTGTACAGTTTGCTAATTAGAATTGCCCCGTATGGTTGTGTGCATTGACAGTTCGATCACTTGAAGAAAGGTCGATTTTGACATGGAGAACCTGCCCTGTGTTCAGGATGTAAAAGCGCTTCGCAATCGCTTTGAGATGATACCCCGCTTTGCACGTGCACATACGTGCAAAGCGGGGTATCATTTCGAAAGCGCTTCGCTAACGTTTTCATCCTGAACGCAAGGCTGGATTACAATGTTTTCTTTTTTCTTGTGTATTTCAATTTTACATTGTAGTCGTGTTAGGTTAAAAATGAGGTTATTTCCGGTGCATTGATGTACGCAAACGATCCTCTTGAAAGATCTAAATCCCTGTTACAGATTGACCCGGTTGGGTGGACTGACGTTTTTGCCAAAAATAGTCGATTAGACATTATATATTAATGGGATAGCACGATTTATCATTTGAAATAGGAAGTAAAAGATACTTTCTTATATTTGAGTCAAGCAAGCCAATTATCAGTTATGAATGTCTTTGTAATCTTTTTAAACATTCATTTAAAATAAGTGATAAAAACGATCTTGTACAGTTACTTGAACACACGCTGTGCAGTTACCTTTCATATTCAATACCTATTTTAAGTTACTAGATTTGATCTCTCCAAGCCGAAACCATAAATACACGAGGCACACGCATATTTTTTTCTCAGGACGAAGTGTTAGTTGAGTTGAAAAGTTTGCTATCTTCGTCTACAATTCTCGGCTTATTTATACTACCTTAAGTAGTGCATATTAAAGGCGAGTTTACACCTTACGGATTATAAAATGGTTCCGCATATCCACAAAAGTACATAAATGGTTTCATCTCTCACTAGCAATATACGATTAGATATTGTAATTTTACAAGTTAAAGCAATTGATTTTATCCATTTTCAATATATTCAAGGGATTCCGATGCAATAATTAACTAAACTGACGGCCATTTTAAATCATGCTGCATGGTTAATGGGAGATTCACCTTGTAAAATAGTTTCAATGAATGATTGCATCAACGCAAAACTTCAAATAGTGTGACTATGTTAGGAGCACTCATATGCCATAGTCATTTCAGGTCCTGAGTTTAACTGTGTCTACCCTTTGTGACTTCCAATCATAAGCTCGATGTTACAGATCGTGAATTTGATTCATTGACAAAAAAAAGATTAAACCATTGTTTTATCGCCTTCAGCTTGAGACGCAAAGGTAACTGCGGACACGTGAATTTGTCTAATTGTCGACTTTCGTGAAATCTCAAAATACAAAAAAAAAATTGGACGTCAATTCAGAGGCAAATCCTTTTCAACCAGCCGAAATCAGTATTTGCATTTTTCCTGAATTAGAAAGTCGATTTTATTCAGAAATCAAAAGTCTGTTAGAGAATACTATCGATTTCTTGATTTCAAAGTGTTTTTTTCCACGTGCAGCATAAGATAAGCATAATTATCTTAATACTTTTGTATCGACAACTGCGGTCTATCAAAGGTGTGTACCAGGGTTTTAATCGAACGCTACAACTTTTTTTTGGGGGGTAGGGGGGGGGTAGGGGGGGGTAGGGGGGGGGGTAGGGGGGGGGGGCTATGTAATTCAATATGCTACTTGTTGACTAGGACATATTTGTTGATGAAACAAACTGAGCTCTGACGTAGGCGTTGAGTCCATTACCATAGGTATATCGGGTATATCTAGAAAAAGTACATAAATGAGTAAACCTAACGATGTAAGACAAGCAAAACGTTTCATACGTTTCATTTGAAAAGTAATTTCTATCATGTTTAGGTATGGTTTTAACCTGTTTTATCTATTTTGAATTAAAAGCACGTGATTTTAGCCGTTAAAAGTAGATTGCACGGCTCACCGCGCAAAATCTACCTTTACATCAACGAGTTCAGTCATATTAAAACGTGTGACTGTACAATACCCAAAAATAGGTTGTCAAGTAACTGTACAAATACAACTAAAAAATCCAAAATTTCATTCATTTTAAGCCAAATTTATACACTTACTTGTTATGAAGGCAAAGGATGTGGATGATATTATCTTCTTGTTATTACAAAAAAATGCCTATGTGCATTATAAACAAAATATGGCCTTTTTGTGGTAAAACTGAACAAAGACGGCTAGTGGGTTGATAACAGAATATACTGCATACTAAGGAATCAGGCAAGATTCGCATGTTACAAAGATGCAAATCTATATATACATTTCACATTTAACATGATTCAAAATGCAAAAAATAGAAATCAACAGATATTGATTCTGCAGTCAATCGCTTCAATTGACCAAACTACCAATGTACACAACCGCAAGTGTCGAATCTAATTAGCAAACTGTACACTTCCGCTTACTTTAATGTGTTTTGGAATATTATAGTTTGGTGACAAAACGCAGAAAAACACCGCTTTTGTCATCAATTTATAATTGTTTTATTCTTTCGTTGCTTTTGTTTTATGCAACGTCGTCTTTAGCGGGATCGCTGATGTTTGTGACGTCTTATAAACCAACGTGCGAAATGACACGTTTTTTGTTTCGATTTTATTGTTCCCGGGGTCTATTCCGTAGAATCGCATAGGGATCCCGATTGTGTGAATCTTAACCCGTTTAGCAATCGGGAACCGTAGGCGAAACATGGGTATTGTGACGTCAAAAGCGTAAATGTTCCTACTTAATATGACTTTGAATAATATAAACTCAACAAAAGCTAGATCAAAACAGGGCATACGATAACATAATAACAAATTGCGTTTCACCGCGTTTAATTTTCAAAGCTTTATATGCCTATGCCAAAAATGTGAACAAAGACTATCGGGATTTGGAAGTTGTTTTCTTCACGCGTGATGATCGAAGTACCACCAGAAGCCGAATAACCAAGATAAAAAAACCCAAATACTATACGTACGTTCGAGGCTCTTTGCAGTATACGGAAATGTCCGATTGGTGTTCCGAGCCTTGTTGAAATGGCAATCACCGGTCAAATAAGGCTAAAAAAGGACATGATAATAAATACATGATATAGATCTAATGAGGAGTCAAACTATTCGGGGTGCGAAAGACTCGGCTTATTTTTTGCAATTTAAAAAAGAGGATCTGCTTGTGGCGAAATAAATTGATCGTTTAACCATATCCCTTGTTGTGAAATTCATGTTTGAAAAATAAGCCTCAGCCCGAGATTTCATTTCCAACATTTCAAATCATGCGCAAAGCGAGGACTCTGACCAGCCTGTGCATCCGCACAGTCTGACCAGAGTCTTCAACACGCATTTAGTAGCTAGATAAGGTCTTAAAGTATCTGTAGACCTTCAGGTTTCTTTGTATTTACACTATGTGGATGTCTATGCTGCTCAATCTTTGCACCTTACGCACATTTCAAATGTTGGAAATGTCACGCACAGGCTCAAATAAAAGAGTGAATCACGCTGGCTAACGAGCCTATTTTTTAAATCAGGCCTAGCCTTTAACGGTTTGTATAGGAAATAGAACTGTTAGCTAAAGAGAATATGCTTTATACATTCCGAGAAAATCTCTTCGATCAAATCCATCCATTTAAATGTTATTTAGCATAATCTGTGCAGTTTTTTTTCCGAAATCGACATTTTTCATCATTTTCTTGTCTTCTTCATCGACACACGATGAAAATAGATGGTACACACGTAAGGTCATGACACCATAAAACTTTTTTTCGTACTCAACCGAGAATATTCTCAACTTATTATTGAAATAAATGTATGAACATAATGAACATAAAAGACAATATCTTAACAAGATTTTAGTATAACAACTTTTTAAATGCGGTTATGTTCTTTTAAACATGTATGTTTTTATAAACGCCATTATATCGAGCAGAAAAAGTCGGTACTTTCATTGCTTTGATTATATACTTGGTAAAAACAAGTAACTTTACATACTTCTTGGTCTATTTCAAAGGATTTACAGTGACTATAGGCCAATTTCATTGATATGTGATAGTCGGGCTAACAACAGAGACTACCAAGATGCGCGATTTTGCGCGATAGAAGGAAACTTGGGCTAGTGCGGGTGCCACTTCAGGTTTTAGTCGCGTACTCGTGTTGAGCTACCCAAAGTTCATTCAGAGGGCTTTTTTTGTAACTCAGTCACACTCATTCAATAGCATTGGCACGAAAAAACAAAATTCTGTTCAAATTTAATTAAAAAACGGGTATGCCACAGCAGTAAAAAAAAAGGCAGAAATCAGACTACGGGTATGCATAGAGCTTGCATGTAGGTTTATAACGCCACTCTCAAGTTTGGCTGCTCGGGACAGGCAATTCGCATTTTAACATCTTGGTTTACAACTGCCAATCCTAGTTAGGACAGTCGGTAACGCATCTGTTTTTCAATCATGGGGTCGTGGGTTTGATCATAGGCTCGGCCATCTTTTATCCCATATTTGACAAATGTCATTGTGATAATTGTCATTTGTCTGCCACGGAATGGGTGAATGAAACGCCTAAGATAAAAGGGCGACTGGTGCCTCAATTGAAATTATCTAGCCGGGCCGTGAGAAACGACAAGAAACCATGGATAGGTGCACCGACCGTGTTTTCTTTAAAAAAGTAAAACTATTGAAAGCGACATTTAAACCAATATTATGGAACAAACAAAAAAAAAATCGAATCGCAACCACTAGAGGTGACGCTCGAGATAAGACGTCATGTAGAGGCGTTGTTACCATCGCTTATTTTCTCACTAATTTCATCAAAGGAAGAATAACTGCAATATAATAATGGGTGTTTAGTTCAGACGATGGTCACTCATAATATTGGAACGACTTCAAGCACGAAAGCTTCAAGTGACGATACTCAAAATATCAGCGATACACTTTCTTTCATTTCTTTGATTTTTGAAATGGACCCCTTTGTCCTTTGATCGCCAATAAAACCCTCAATTTACAGACAGTGCTGAAGCTTTCATAAACCGACGAATATTGCTTTCAAGTTTCATGTAATAGTAACATTTTAATTCTGTTTGGTTTCAGGGCGACAATACAGCCCTCAGTAAGTCATGTAAGGTTTCTTTTTTATGCTAAGTATACATGCATAATTTGAAAATATAGCGTGTAAATGAAACGGGTGAAATCGTGTTCATAATTTTAATTTGTTTTGCGCCTTTGTTTTAATTGTTGATTTGGTGATGTAACTCTGGAATGATATACAACAACTTGATTTAGGGATTTATATACTTTGAATTTTTCTTTTGATTGCTTCAAAACCTGTATTTACGGCGATTTACACTGTCTAGTTGAGTATCGCATAGGCCTATAATTGAGATATCGTTCGTTATATCGATCTACCTCTATTGCTCTAAATGATTTGAGGCAATGTGTGACATTTCCAACAATTTGTGATTTGCATAAGGGGCGAACATTGAGCATCATAGAAAGCTATGTAGTGCAAATAGAAGAATGCCTGGCTGCCTCAAGATACTTCGAGACCTTAGCTATTTACAGTTAATTACATCGTGAAATTGACATTTAACTCAATCAAAACCATTCTAAATCAATCAATCAGCGCTCCAATCATTCATGCCAAATATTCATTCAAATCGATCAAAAACGCTCCAAATGACTAAAAAGTATACAACCAACAGCTACATTCAAAATAAAAACAAAAAGGAAAAAATCGTGATTTCACTGACATAATTGAAATTGTTAGCGTCTGATAGGTTCTTGAAAAAATAGGAAGTAATTTACAGAACTTTTATGCATATTTTATTAAAGGGAGGTAATCAATATTGCTAATTTTGTTCATCCTGAACAAAATTTGCAATACTGAATTACCTCCCATTTAATTCACTCAAAAGTCGCTCCACACATTCATTCAACCTCGTTCAAAAATCATTCCAAAATCATTCATCTTGTCAATTTCACGATGTTGTTAACTGTACAAAGTGCACAGTGAAGATTCTGGACAGACTGTGCGGATGCGCAGTCTGGGCAGAGTTTTTGCTTCGCGCACTTTTGAAATTGTTGGAAACGCCACGCACAGACTCATTTAATATTCTTATCGATCGCTATAGTGATTGACATTTAATGTTAATTATGCCCTGTCCGGGTGGGGTATCAATCTACCTACGCACAAGGAGCTGGAGTGGAATTGCAAAACGGAAAAAAAATAAGTGTAGTGTTAATAATAGTAATTTTACTCATCACGATTTAAGTGTTTTACGTGTTTTAAATTGACGACCATCATTATTATTATAATTATGTACAGTTGAGTCCAAAAATATGACTCGCCAGTCTATATTGCCCATGAATATATAGCGCTCAATCAAAATTTCGTCTAAAAAATCGAAAAAGCCACTAAAAGATTATTTTTGCGAAAGGAAAGATTTAAATTCGAACAGCTGATTTATAGAAATAGGTTTTCAAGTCACATAAAGTGCAGCAAAAAATCTGTGTTTTTGACCGATCACAATTTCTCGATGAAATCTCACACCGCCCTTTTTAGCTTACCTGAGCACAACGTGCTCAAAGGGGGCTATTAGAATCACCCTGAGGACATCGTCCGTCGTTCGTCGACCGCCGTTAAAAATTTAAAACTTCTTCTTCTCTAAAACCACTGGGTTGATTCTAATGAAATTTTGCCAGAATGTTCCCTGGTGACCCTATAAATATTGGCGTGGCAGGGCGGGGCTTATCTTGAACCTGAAAGCTTTGAACGACATCTCCTCCTGAACCACTGGGATGATTTCAATGAAACTTTACCAGAATAATCCTTGGTTGACCATTTTCAAAAGTTGTACGTGTATGACAGGGCTTTTGAGTCTCCTCGGTAATGAATTGATGGGAAGGGTCTATTTTCACTTCAAAATCTTGGAATAACATCTCCTCTTCAACATTAGGCAAATGTGATTGAAACTGTGTCACAAAGTAACTTGGATGAGATCCACTGGACCAATAAAATTCATGTGAGTGGTTAAGGGCCATTCAGGCCATTTTGTTTTCTTATTTGTGACCCGTCAAGCGAAAAGGGGCCATCGGAATAGTGCGTAAAATATTGACCCTAGTCAGTCTGCGCAGACCGCAGTTTAGCGGATCGGAAGTTGGAGCTAAAAATACGCTCCGTGAAAATATTTGTATCAACATATACTCGATCTCTAATCGATAAAATCCGACCCTTACAAGAGCGTTAAGTACTTTTTTCTGCTTGAACACCCCGACATTTACTCGAGTCGTATAACATCAGTTCCCGATCATCTCCATTTCTACTCGACCGCAGTCTGAACACGAACCTTCCGATTTCCGATAGCATTCGGAACCACGCTCGGACTTTTCCGTAAACTTGAAAGTACCTCGGACGTAAGTGTAGTAATTTTGGGTTATATTTTAGGTAATTCGGTTTCTGTTGGTACTTCGTTTATTTAATACGCGTTAAGAAAATCACAATTTGTGAATTCTTTTCGATGATCTGCTCAGAAATTCCGTGCATATTAAAATTTGAAAACAAAACGGAGTAACATTTACTGCGTTTTGTTATTTAATTTTAATATGGCCACTTTAAGTCTTCCCTTGATTTCGTTTTATGCATCGTCATCCGAAGAAGGAACGTTTGTGACGTCATATATACCCTCGTGCAAAATGACGCGATTTCATGGCAGCACCCGTATTATTCCCGAGGTCTAGTAGAATAGCTGAGGGTTCCCGATTGTTCCGATAGAGCACACCACCTTTATTCGAGCCCTTCACGATCACTTCCCGTCCCACTCGGGAACCCTCGGCGATTCTACGGAATAGACCTCGGGAATATTAAGGGCGCAGCCATGAAAACGCGTTATTTCGCACGTGGGTTTATATGACGTCACAAACATAACAGTGAATGACGTTGCGAGAAACGAATTCAACGAAACGTTAAAATTTGGCATATTATATTTCGAAACAAAACGCAGTGTTTTACTGCGTTTTGCGTTCAAATTATAACATGCCAAGAACGAAATCCGAAGACGATCGGAAAGCAATGAAGGAAATCGCTTTTCTTCAAGCGCGTTTACCAAAGAACTACCAGGAGCCGAATAACCTAAAAAATGACCCAAAATTACTACACTTACGTCCGAGGTACTTTTCAGTTTACGGAAAAGCCCGAGCGATGTTCCGAATGTTCCCGACCATATCGACCTTTACTCGACCGCTTTCGGATATTCCTTCGATAGTTTTCGGATCTTCCAGTGAATAGCTTATACGATGTCAATCGGGAACCCTCGGCGATTCTACGGAATAGACCTCGGGAATAATACGGGCGCAGACATGAAAGCGCGTCATTTTTCACGTGGGTTTATGTGACGTCACAAACATCAACGATCCCGCTAAGGATGACGTTGCATAAAACAAAATCAACGTAAGAATGAAAGAGAGCATATTATAATTTAATGACAAAACGCAGTGTATAACTGTGTTTTGTCATCAAATTATAATATATAGAAAAGATCTCTATAGAAATTCGGAAAGAATTAACGAAATGTCATTTTCTTCAAGCGTATTAAATGACCGAAGTACCACCAGAAGCCGAATTACCTTAAATACGACCCAAGATTACTACACTTACGTCCGAGGTACTTTTCAGTTTACGGAAAAGTCCGAGCGATGTTCCGAATGATACGATGTGCGTATCTGTATACATTAGTGACGTAAGTTTTATTCGATACATCTACAAATGAAAAAAAAGAAGGAAAAATGATAAGACGCTATCTTTTTCTCTTAAATGAGTCCGTTGCATTTGGAAAGGCCTATAAAAATCCTCATATCATTTACAACTAGGGATAACCCGTCACTGTCGAGTTCGTTCTCGTTTTAATGTGATAAATATCGTAATAATTGGTTCACATGTTGTACTTAGAAGCAAAGATTCAGAAAACCGAGAAGTCATCGTACAGTTAAGGTTCATGTAAAGTGTTTGAGACCCAATTTTAAGGGCTCTTCAGTAGCCGAGAAAAAGCGGAAGGTCCAGGTATATTATATATCAAAATGAAGGTATTCATGAGTACAAGCAGTTAAGCAACACAAGACCGCCGTAGCTATTTTGAAAACAGACAAAACCGGTTTGACATGTATGTTGACAAAATAAACGGAAATTGATTGCTTCAAAAGAGCCTTTTGAGACTGAGTTTTATTTCAACGTTTGTAGTACTACCCGGATGGTACTTAAGACTGTACTTTGTTAAAATATGGGACAATTTTATACAACCGTCATGCAGTTGCTTGTTCTGTACAACATGACCCTTTTCCACAATGTTTTGACCATACAGCTATAGCTATGACAGTCTTATGGTGCTAAACTGCTTGTGCATTTAAATAGCTTCATTTTGGTATATAATATACCTGGACATACTGCTTTTTCTTGACAAATGAAGTGCCCTTAAAATTCGGGCTCAAACACTTTACATGAACCTTAACAGCATCGTGAAACTGGGAACTAATTCCGATCAAAATCAGTCTTAATCATTAGACTGGTCCCACTGCCGACTATCATAAAAGGCTTCATACATAAGTCGACATTAGTACCAGTCTATCTTAATCGTTCACTCAGCCAAACTAGTCAAAAACGGTCAGAAATAATTCGAAAACACTTCGATAAATGTTCAAAACAATAAGCAACTTCATTCAAAACGATCACTCCATTCTGTGTTTTTGTTGGACGTAAATACGTTTTAACAATTTGTTAAAGAGAATGTCGAGAACATGTTTGTCCATATAGAAGTCAAACGGACTATATATAACTTCTAAGGTAAAGAAGTTTGACATGAAGGAAAAGGTAACAATGCACAAGTTATTTCCAAAGTCATTTTGGGGGTCTTTTCTACGTCAACCTACGGATCCCCATAGGTGACATAATATACACATTTTTTACATCCATTAAAACGAAATACGATTTCGTTAAAACGAATTGATATTTCGTTTAAACGAATTCATATTTCGCTTTATCGAAATACTATTTCGTCTTTACTAAATACTATTTTGATAAAACGAAAAGGTATTTCGTTTAAACGAAATATTGATTCGTTTAAACGAATAAGTATTTCGTTATAACGAATAAATATTTCGTTTTAACGAAATACTATTTCGATAACACGAAATGCTATTTCCTTTTTACGAATATCTATTTCGTAAAAACGAATTTGTATTTCGTTTAAACGAATTGATATTTCGTTATAACAAATTAATATTTCGTTTTATCAAAAAACTATTTCGTTTTTTCGAAATACTATTTCGATAAAACAAATTAGTATTTCGTCAAAACGAATTAATATTTCGTTATAAACAATTTATTTTTCGTTATAACTAAATATTACTTCGTTTTATCGAATTACTATATCGTAAAATCAAATTGTGATTTCGTTAAAATGAATCGATATTTCGTTTTAATATCTCGTTTTATCGAAATACTTTTTCGTTTTATCGAAATACTTTTCGTAAAAACGTAGAAAAAATTTGATAAAACGAAATATCAATTTTTTTTTAACGAAATACCTATTCGTTTTAACGAAATACTAATTTCGTTAATAACGAAATATCAATTCGTTTTAACGAAATACTTATTCGTTTTATCGGATTTTATGGATTAAATATGTGTATATAATGTCACCTACGGGGCTCCGTATCCACCAGTGTTGGCACGTGTGAACAATCTAGTCAGATAGTAATAGCTTTTCAAAAAAGTAGTGCCAACTTGGATTCAATTTACTCTTTTTGGAGACTTATATTCTATATATTATATTATATTATATTATATTATATTATATTATATATTATATTATATTATATTATATTATATCATTATCATATCATATTATATTATATTATACTTTATTATATACTTTGATATTGTCTCTATGTATTTGAACGGGAGGAAAGTGTGCAATATTTTTTTATATTGCATACTTTGATATTGCACTAAGATTATTTTCACGTGCACAAATGGACTGGACTACTTTTTGGTTGCTACCTCGCCATAAGTCAACATAAAATAACATTATCAACGCTTTCTTTTTGCGTTCAATATTCGAGAAATAGTTTTGTCAGAGTAAAGAAATAAGTTTCAAATTCTTTGAATGCCTAAAGGTTAATTAACCAGTGTTTGTTTTCATCTATTTGAAACATTTTCCGAGAAATAAACCACTTCATCCCCTCCCCATCTCCGTCAACTCAGATGCCCCCCCCCCCCCTCAAATTTCTTCCAAATCACTGTTTTTGTTTCTCTTTTCTTTTGTTATTTTATAGCATAACTCTTTCAAAACTATTTCATGCCCATCCCTTTGTGTCTATAATAATTCTAGAATCTATCTCTCTTCCTCCCTATCTTTCTTTTTATTTCGTCTTTCACTCCGTCCCGTCTTTCATGACTATCGCTAGTCTGCTCAGGAATCAAGTACGCCGATTTAGTCAGTTCTGGAACGTGTAACTGGTAAGAATAACAAATGAACAAGTTTTTATAAATATCTTTATTTCATTTTTATTCAAAGTAAGTCGAAATCAACGCGTATTTAAAGATCGAAAATGCGAATCGACACAAAAAATGTCCGCCGTCTTTTTTGTTTACACTGTCACTTCATAGCAACGGATGTATTCATCCGAACGTAAAAATATAACGGAAAGGATTTTGCGGGAAAAGGTCTATTGCGTAACTGTTATTTAAAAGCGGTTTAAATTTATCAACAAAATCGTTCTTGAAGTATAGGTGATGTAAAAAAAATAATAAATAAGGGGTGAATATCGTCCAACAATATCAAAGTATACAATAAAAAGGTTATTGAATTTATATGGGAATATATTGTGTCGGACTCGTTCTTTTGGCGTAGTTGCCCTCGCAAGCTCGGGCACACTGCCAAAAGAACTCGCCCGACACAATATATTCCCATATAAATTCAATAACCTATAATATTATTTTTTGTTCGTGATATGAACATTTCTTGTGCCAAAACAAAATGCAGATGTGAAGATATAACCTTTTTTAACAAAGAAATAGAGTATGCACGATCAAATAATGACATTGGCCTACATTTCCACAATCATGCTCTACAAAATGAAAGATCGTCAATGTAATGGTTTCTGTTTTCTTATTTTGCCACCAAGTTTCAACATCGCAATATCACAATCAAACAATTTATTCAACATGGTGGTGAATTTGATTGGAATTTGCGTTCAACGATTTTTTTTTATTTCTATTTTTTATTATTACTTTATCGAAAGATATATTTTCCTTTCTCACTATTTTGATTGAAATATAGCCTGTATATCATATTCAGAGCGAGCGCGCTTCCATAATTCAAATATCGAAAAATCGGATAGTTTGAACTGCAATTACGATGTGATGGTAGTAATGTTTTATGAAAAGAAATTTATATCATTCTATATTGAGAAATTATCGAGTAGGCTATACATTTTTAGAGAGATATGGTAAAATAAATGAATCAAAAGCAAAAAAGAAAAGTTGAAAAAAGGCATGATGAAGTAAAGCATTTAAACTATATTTTTATTATGTGCAAAAAATAATTTAATATAGTTTATTTCGCCGAGTATTTTGTGGTTTGGAATGTACTATTTTACTTTAATTTTTTACAGGAGTAAAATGACATGGCCCCTCGTTTGTATTAGGGGCCGAGTTCAGTGATTTCTTGCAATTGCAGACTTTTCGTGAAATAACTGTGCCGTAATTTTTAACCAGTCCAGCGTTTATACCAACTAAAGATCTTTTACTATGTGGTCCTAAACAAACTATTCGGCTTAAAGAAGTCATCTAGTAAATATGGACTGAATATGTCCATTTGTAAAATATTCTAGTAACTAAGCAATCATCACACAATGAGTTCAGTCATCGAATTCATACATAGACAGTTTTCATTAACACTCCAGTATATTAGTGAATAACGAAAGTATATTCTTGCTGAAAAACTACTTCTTCCCTTATTATTACGATTTAACATTTTTTCTTCAAAAGTTGTCTTTTATTTTGCTTTTTCTTTCGGGGAAAAACAAACAAACGTTTCTTATTTTGGAAATTACATCATATGGAAGGGATCATTGAATCCGAGAATCACATATTCACATTACACAACGACTGTTTGTATGTATGTACGTATGTTCAAAGATTACCACAAAATATCCGTCCGTGCGTCCGTCCGTCTCTGAGTCCGTTCGATAAATGTTTCTTTTTTACGCGATAAAGTCGCATAAAGAAGCATTATTGGATTATATTGAAAATTTCATATAAAGGCTGTAGGTCATAAGGATCCATTCGGAGCACCAATCGGCCAATTTCACGATCAACCTCGGATACATTAGGAACACCACTAGGCCAATCTCACGATCAACCTCGGATGTACATAGACGGACTATTTTTAAAAAATACGGCAAACCCTTGAAAAAACTCGATGACGTCAGTTACAACGGCGTTAGCCCTCCAAAGTTGGAGTGAAAACATTCGACGTCGCCAACGCTACTGGTTCAAGTCACTGACAAGAGACCATCGTATCCTTATATAAATATCTTTAGATTCTTAAATAACGGCTGAAAAAATCTTAATTTTTGAGAATGATTCATTATCCTCAAAAATTAAGATTTTTCAGCCGTTATTTACTGAAAAAGATATAAATCTACAGTGCTAATTTTTCTTACACTATTTCCGCCGAACAAAATGCACGATTTTATTACATACCCATCCGCCTTACATACATCCGACCTCTGTTGCAGTTCACGGAAATTGCCGAGTGATGTTCCGAATGATAAGGATCGTCGCTATTTGAAATTGGAATGATCCATTGAAAAACACGGGAAAAGGGGACTTATGAAATTTCACTTAGGAGTTTTATTGAGTATGTACATTCTTGTTTGCGCGGCAAAGTCAACAACTGTCGGATTCTTTTGAAACTTTCGCATGATGATTGTAGGGTCATCGTTTATGAAAATGGTAGCGATTCGTCAGAAAGGATGGGAAAATGGGCCTTTTAGAATTTCAATAAAAAAAATACACTTACTTTAATCTTGTTTAATCAAGTTCCGGAAAGATCAGATAAGCTTTAAGGAAAATTAATAGTAAGGTTGGCGTCTCAGACCCTTACATTTCCAAACATTTTTTTTTGCCGAGTTACCAGGTAATCTGCTTTCGCGTGACGCAGCCGATAAATAATACTGGCGCATCATGTATCGACTGAATATCTATCTACATATTGATTAAATTCTATTGTTAATTTGATCGACAGACCATCTTCCCTTGAACATACAATGTAGCAGGGTCACGCAGTCCACAATGCTGCAAAATATGATTAAGATTCGTATTTTCGCGGAATCGGTATAGATTGTTATCAAAAAAAATAGAACGACGTTCATAATGACATCCTATGACAGAGCCCCGACCACAATTGTCGCAAAGTTGTGCATTTTGACATTTACGGCTATATTTACTTCCAAATCTATAAATAACTGTGTATGTGATTGGTTAGATATACGGTTGATGTATTAGTGAATCAGACACCACTATTACTACGACCGTACTAGATTACTATCTACTATTACTGGTTATTTATGTTATGTAAACAAAGTATTTATGTAATTAACATTACAACTCAATTGTCACGTCCATGTTCCGCGTATCCATCACCAGACAACAGCATTTTAGATTCGTCCATATTCAAAAGGACGGCAATTCAAATTTCTCAAAACTTGAAGATAAATGACTAAAGCCGTAAAATGTAGAATCAATTTCTCTTTTCAAACGTTTCCCCTTATAGGAATATTAGTTTGGCAAGGCAAATGAATGAACACACACAGTCTCATCCGTTTTCAAAAAAAGGACTGAGACTTTGTGCATCAGACCCTCTCGTACGGAAGCTTGTATGTAATCCCCCTAGTGAAGACATATACTTAGTAATCTCCAAAGACGAATTAAACTCTACAAGTTGTCAAATTTACGAATACAGTCGATCTACTCTCGTGGTTTCCATCCCTGGTTGCGACACACACCCTTTCCGCATATATCCTACATAGATGACTTACCCAAATGAAGTTATGTATCTTTTACGAATAACATGGATGTCAACTTTTTTATGCCGTATTGTACACAGAAAGGAAAAGGTCGTCTGAATTTTAAGGAGAAGTGACAATATGTGCAAAAGATGTCGACATCCTATTCCTGGAAATGGATGCATATGTTCATTTAGGCAAGTCTTATGTTCTTATGCCGTCAAGAAAAAATAAATTTGGTCATCACAAGTAGAGGTCCATTTGATGATGATGCATTTCTATATTTCAATATAAAATGGGATGCACACAAACGGAGCCAAACTATGACGCAAGGGGCACGATGTGTTCAAAATTGGAAGAAGTCCACTAGATGAAAACCGATTTCATCAATTTAGAAAATTTCGTCAATAGTAGAGTACCTAATGATGTACATTTTACTATTCCCAATATTACACCTGCATAAGTATCTAAATTAATAAACGATCTTGATCCGTACAAAGCAATAGGACTGGATGGCCTCGGATCTAAAGACCTAAAGCTATTGAGTTCTGTCTTATCGCACAGTTTAGCTCTTCTTATGAGAAAAAGTATCTACACATGTTGTTTTCCTGATCAGCTAAAACTCGCTAAAGTATTTCCTATATACAAAAGCGGCATCAAATCCGACCCGAATAATTATAGACCGATCTCTATTTTGCCAACAATCTCGAAAATCTTTGAAAAACATGTAACTAAACACTTGGTGTCATACTTGAATTCATGAGAGCCAATCAGGCTTTCGTCAAAAGTATAGCTGCCAGACAGCACTTGTTAAACTAATAGACCAATGGATTTCATTTAACCACAAAGGAGATATTATCGGATCTGTCTTTTATATAGACTTTGGGGAAGCTTTTGACTTGGTTGACCATCACATCTAAATAAAAAAAAAATCAGCATACATATTTAGTACCTCCTCTCTGAAATGGTTTGATTCTTACCTTAAATTCCGGCAGCAAACAGTTCTAAATGATCAGTCAATTACAGCTTTGGCTCATATTAAATCGGTTGTCCCCCAGGGATAAATTTTTGGGCCATTATTATTTTTACTCTTTATTAACGACTTGTCCCTACTTTTGAAACACTGCTTCGCTGATCTTTTTGCCGACGATGCGACGGTTAATATAAACGGAAAAGATATAAATCAATTGAATGAATAAATGCTAAATGACTTCTGCGCTATTGCTCATTGGGGTAAGAAAAACAAACTCCCTGTTAATTTTAACAAGTGCACTTACTTTATACTTGGACCAAAGCAGCGTGTTAACGATACTTCCGAACTTGTACTGTCCGTAGACAACCATAGAATTGAAAAAGTGTCCTGTCGAAACTTTTAGGCATCATCATTGATGAACATCATACATGGAAACCTCAAATAGATTACTTGGTCTCTATCATATCAACGGAAATTTTTCTTCTTAAGCAGTTATCGTTATATGTACCATTTCATATTCAAATCATATTTTATCAAAGCTATATCTTGCCACTATTTGAATATGGATGCAATACATGGAGTGCAACTTCGAATTTTAACATCGGACGAATCACTAAATAACAAAAACGAGCTGCTCGCATTATTTTACAAGCTGACTATATGACACCCTCTAGTCATTTGTTTGGTGAACTGGAATGGTTATCTGTACCAAAACGTAATAAATTTAATAAAGCCATTTTAACAGTTAAAGCACTGCATTATTCAACTCCTGATTATATGACCGACTTTCTTTAGCCAATATCAGAAATTCATTCACTTCTATTGCGATCATCTTCGAATGCTCTGTTGTCGTTACCTCGGTCTAGAACTGCGCTATTTGATCGCTCCTTTTCATCCTCTGCATCAAAATTGTGGAATGCACTTCCTCAAGCACTCAGAAAATCGAATTCCCTAACTTCATTTAAAACGGAATAGAGGATTAAGTCTAATATCCTAGTAAAGTCTTTGGACAATTCTACAAGTAAGCTTATCGAAACCTTTATTCTACTTATATCCTTATTAAATTCTAGATTAAATTCTATATTCTAGATGAGCCTAGACCCAAAGCATTTCTTTGTGTAATTGCAATAAACTTGTTGACTACCTATGAAAAAATCTGTGGAACAAGGATGATGCTTTAAGTCAGAATGTTTCTTATGTTAACAAATCCTCAATTTCCACAGTATTTTTCCTAAAATTGATTCTTGAACAATTCAGGTTAAGAAAGTGCGATAAAACACCACAGTAATGAGTTTTGAATACTTTTACACTTTGATTTTACTAGAATTCTAAAGGGATATCAAATTTATCTTACTCGTCATACATTTCTATTCAATATCTTTAACGGAGTTCGTGTTTTATCATTTTTAAAATCATCGTCTTCTCTTAGTTTATTGCATCCATGACCGCGCTTGTCAATTTTCTACGAATTTGTATGTTTGTATGTTGTATTTATTTTTAAATATTTGTTATTGTTGTTTTAAGAGAGGGTCACTTGGTAGACTGGCTATTTAGCTTTAAGTGCTACCCTCTCAAAATATTGTTTAAATAAAAATGAAATCATTAAATGAAGCTACATAAAAAATATGAAAGCTGTCTACCCTCTGGTTTCAGGGAAGGTTATTTTTAGAGATCTTATATTTTTAGTTGACCTGGCATTCAGAGTTAAGGAAAATGAATTTCAAATTCTTGGACAAATTTGATAGAGCTTCGTCAAAATTAAATTCCTGCCAAGATTCAACAAGATTGGCTCGCCGGTTAAGGAGAAGAAGATATTTAAAAAAATGTGGACGGCGCTCAGATGAGCCAAAAGGGTTAAAGATAACGCATATCAAACGACAATGACATCTAGCCTCAATTGTCTTCGATGCAAATAACATTTCACGTCAAATTATGATTTAAAAATAAGGAAAATATGAAACCAGTATGAGGAAAATTGGCAATCAATTCCCCTTTACAATGGTCAAGAAAAACAGCAATTATAGGTAAAGATATCCACATAGCTTATAATAGTTTTAATCTTCAGATAAGTAGTAACGACCGAGTCTTATTATAATTGTAGCCACAAATATTTTTGAGGTCATAACAGAAAAATTATGAATGAAAATCATTAATATAAATTATCAATGTTATTATGCTACTATCATATCGTAGTTGAAAAGGAGTAACACAATATGTTTTATATCATAACATAATTGCGTAAAATGCATATAAATGAAATAAGAAGAAATTGCATAGAACCTTTTACACAATAAAATAATTCATATGTCATGTGTTTTATTGTGTACACAGATAGCTCCGTCCATAATTATACTCAACTTCATTTTTGCTTTGACGTCATATAACCCACTAGTTAAACGACCCGTTTGGATTTCGGTGAAATTCTCCGAACGTAAATAAAATTACGTCTACATATATTTTACACCCAGAAGAAATGTTATCAAAATATTTTACACCAAGAAAAGGGTAATAAAAGTCATTTTCAGGATTGATATAATTTGATTTTCGCGTAACGTGTCCATGAATAGGGTCTGATGGGGGAGGAGTTACATATAAAGCAAAATCCTCAGGCTCCGCCCTCTCATTTTACCTTTTATATATAACTCCTCCTCCACCAAATGTATTCATGGACGCATCAACGTGAAAATGATTTTGTTTTTTTCATTTTACCAGACTTTCAAGGAATCAAATATTGACATTTTATTAAATACTTTGATATTGTCTCTATGTATTTGAACGGGGGGGGGGGGGTATGCAAATTTTTTTTTCATATTGCATACTTTGATATTGCACTGAGATTATTTTTACGTGCACAAATGGACTGGACTACTTTCTGGTTGCTACCTCGCCATAAGTCATCACAAAATCACATTATCAACGCTTTCTTTTTGCGTTCAATATTCGAGATATAGTAAAGAAATACGTTCAGATTCTTTGGCTGCCTAAAGGGCAATATACCATTGTTTGTTTTCATCTATTTGAAACATTTTCCGAGAAATCAACCACTTCATCCCCTCCCCCTCTCCGTCTATCCTAAGATGCCCCCCCCCCTCAAATTTCGACTAAATCACTGTTTTTGTTTCTCCTTTATCTATGTTATTGTATAACTCGTTCAAAACTAAATCATGCCCACCCCTTTATGCTTATCATAATTCTAGTATCTATCTCTCTCTCTCAATCTTCTCCGTTATCTCGTCTTTTACTCCGTCCCTTCCTTCGTGACTATCGCTAGTCTGGTCCGGTATCAAGTTCGCCGATTTAGTAAGTTTTGGAACATGTAACTTGTAAGAATAATAAATAAATAGGTTTTTTATAAATATATTTATTTCATTTTTATTCAAAGTAGGTCGAAATCAACGCGTATCGAAAATGCGAATCGACACATAGATCGCCCCAAAAATGTCCGCCGTCCTTTTTGTTTACACTGTCACTTCGTAGCAACGGATGTATTCATCCGAACGTAAAAAATATAACGGAAAGGATTTTGCGGGAAAAGGTCTATGGCGTTACTGTTATTAAAAAGCGGTTAAAATTTAAACAAAAATCCGTTCTTGAAGTATAGGTGATGGAAATATTTAATCAATAAGAAGAGAACGTCGTCCAACAATATCAAAGTATACAATAAAAAGGTTATTGAATTTAAATGGGAATGTATTGTGTCGGACTCGTTCTTTTGGCGTAGTTGCTTTCAAGGGAATAAATATTGCCATTTCTCTTTATGATTAAGCGCAGGTTTTAATGGCGTTCGTTTAGGTCTAAACAAATAATGAAAATGAACTACAGTTACAGTTACAAAGTTAAATTGACACTCAATCAGATCAAATCCAATCTAAATCCTTCGCTCAGCCTTCCACTTAATATAATCATAGGTTTAACCTATAGACGGGAAGAGTAATTTAAAGAAAGAACCATTCTTGATTTACTCATTTACTCAACTTAAGCTACCGAATTTAAAAATAGAGCTCCTGCACCCCAACCTTTTGCTGTATCGACGCATATGGATGATGTATCAAATTCAATATTATGTGTCTGTCTGTTCGGACCGCCCTTTTTTTTTCGCTTGAATGGAGTTAACGAAACAAAGAAAATAGAATCCTTTGTTTACAATTTCCTACATCGAAGATATTGTCAATGGAAAAAATAAGTGCAGTTATCATGAGAAATAAACTTCCCCAGGTGCTGTACAAAACATGCACATGACAACTATTTTCAGAAGACAAAAATAGGCTATTTATCAAATCGATGGCTATTTACTTTTCCTCAATTATAAGTGCTTTTCCTCACCTATTTCTAGATTGATATCCTCATTCACAGCCATTTAAATAAGTGCTCATAACGGGAGAAATCAACCTTATATGAGTTCAAGATACTCAATACAATTCTTATTGTTTTTTTCTCTTAAAAAATGTGAGGAGGAAAGGGGATACTTTGAATATGGGTACACATATTATAGAAACTGCTTCAGGTCCAAATCCTAAAGGATGCGATTCCGACAAGATGTTTGCCGGCTTAGCTTAAGCTAAAATAGCTGTATTTAACTGCGAATTTGTTATAAATTTCATCTTTTTCGTGTCTTAACCGGGAATAGTGCTAAATATTTCATTTTTCAAGTCTTATCCCGCTTTTTACCACGACGTTAAAACGCAGCAGCAATGACGTTGCTTTAGCGGGAAAAAGTAGCGTCTTATTTCCCCAGAGTGTAGAATGACGTAATTTGCGGAGGGTGAAAAGAAAACGTCATCCAGACGAGATTCTATTAAAAAAGTGCAACTTTTTACATGTAAGGCTGATTCTTATCATGATTTTACAATTTCCCGTTCACAACAATCTAAATTTTGATAATGATCAACAGAAATAAGATCGAAAAAAGTAGATAAATTAAAATAAACAAGAAAACAAAATGGCGAAATCTCGCGAGATCATCATCATCCATGTAGGCCGCCATTACGACACAAATTTAAACTTTGATGGTATATGTATTCCATTTTGATTTTGATTATTTAATGTTTTACACGCGTTATCTAGAAGCGGAAAAAGCCGCAAAGCGCCCTCTTTGCATTACTTTCCATATTAAATTCAAACACTAACTCAAACTATTCAAAAACGCTCCAAAATTGTTCAAAAATTGCGAAATCGTTTAGAACGATCGACATTGCATTGAAGTCAATAACATCTTTCAATGATTTTATTGGCTGGTGAAGGTTTTAAAGCGTATGATTGGTCCGTGAAGACAAACAAAAAACAAACAGACATAGATTTTAATAAAGGGAGGTAAAATATCACTAATTTCGGCCAATTGGACGAAATTAGTGATATTGAATTACTTCCCTCAAATTCCGTTCAAAACTCGTTCCTTCTGCTCACTAAATTTTATTCACCAATAATTGCAAAATCATTCACGTTGTCAATTTCACGACGTTACTAACAAAACTATTGATTTTACAAAAGTGGGCACTATGAAAATCAAATTTGCGCAAATAGAGTCATACTTGTTAGAAAACTACGTTGTTTCCACCTATTAAACAAGAATTTACTTATGCACGGATCATTCGAGATTTAGAACGAGAAAAATTTTGAAATATTTAGATGTGTGCAAAGTTATATAAAAGATACAAAAAGGTTTTCTTAAATTCTGTGACACAATTGATGAAAAAAAACAAAACACATTACATTGGCTTCTCTGTGCACAGGTTCCACTGACAGAGAATTTGTTTCGCTGACAAATAAGGGCTGAACCCCCCCCCCCTCCCTCCCCCCTCATCGTTCGATACAAAGTTAGCAATCCATAACTGGGACAGAACTGTCTTCAACTTATTTGAACAGTATAATTTTGTATGCATTCATTTAAGCAAATCGTGAAGACAGTAAAAGGAGTAAATACATATTAGGGAATGGCCGAATCTAAGTTCGAGACCTTGTGGCCAGAACCTTTTGCCTTTTGTTAATTTGTGTTGATAAATATAGTTGTTTGTAGATACTGTATAAATGGCAATAAAATATGTTTAAACTAAACCATCAAATTTAGCAATTAATGACGCGACTACCTTTTACAATTAGCACGGTGCTTTAGCGAATTCGAGTTATTTTAACTGCAATAAACATAGAAAATATTTCGACCATTGATGCAGTAAAAGATAATTTCAAAATCATTTTATTCGACGTAAATAATAAAGCTGGCAAAGGAAATAAATGCATACTGTACCACATTGAACACGCGTCATCTTCTTTTTATGATGATAAAATACTAATCATGTAGAAAAAAAATCATCATTTACTGTTTTGATACCTTGCAAAATTGCGATTTTAAAAAGGCTAGATGTAAAACATTTAAACGTAAACTCAGTTTTTGGAGGACATTTTTACGTCTACCAGTGTAAGTGCGTGAGAAAAATTCCGGTCGGATATTAATAGCTTTAGCAAAATATAATTCCAGCTAGGGTTCAATTTTCTTTTCTTCAAGACTTGTTTCCGTCAGACAACTGTGCATTTTGAAAATGGCATTATAAAATAATACTTCACAATTTGTAGATTATTCAAAGACTATTTTCAAATGCGAAATCAGCTGCCAATCCTAAACTACGCGTTTTAAAATTTCGCGCAAGAATGTTATTAAGCGACAAGGCAATGGTTTTGCCTATTGGGTTTTCCAGTTGTAAGGAGGACAAAGACGAAGTGGCTGAACTTGTTGCCCGATATCTGAGAGACAACGGGTAGTATTTAAACATTCCTGCAATTTAATTTGATAAAGGAATCTGTGAGCAGGATAAGAAGAAGACGACGCGGTTGAGAGGCACTACATACCCTTAGTTCTTTCAACGTCTATAAATTTTTATCAGAGGTGTGTTCGCTTGATCCCGCTTGATCATTCCCTTTAATACAAGTAGGAAATATTTTCTTATTTTTTGAGAGAAAGATTCGTTTTCTCATTCAGTATTTATAATGTTATTTATCATTCTTCATGGAAAATATTAATAGAATCAAGACAGGCAGAACAGTGTCTTGCAATTCAAATTTTATGCAACACACTACATTTAGATAACGAATCTTCTAATGACGCCAAATCAACCAGATGTTTTTATGACACTTTAGTCTAATAGCGCTGACACCTCTCTCTGTCACTCACGCAAGACAAGTTACCGGCGAACACAAACATATAGGACTACGTTTTGAGATATGGAATTTTGATGTCATTAACCTTGAAACTGCATCTCTATTTGCGGGATTTCATTTGTTCCATAATAATAATATTGTTATGTGCTACTTGTGGATTTTTACATTTTATTTGAATTCAATAAAGATAGTACGGTTGTCCAATGGCATGGTCCCAAATGCACATTAAACTTACTTATCATTCTTGACCATACAACTTCAAGCACTTGATAAAGTATGCTTTGTTTCATTAAATCTATTTGGTACGGTAGCGTGTTTGTACCCCCCCCCCCCCCCCCGAATGCTAACATTATGTAGTCTTCAATGATGTGCACAACAGAAAAGGACGCAAAATTTACGACAAGAAGTTTCTGTACATCTATCTTAACTTGATGTCGTAATTTAAGCGATCTGCTTTTGTATTAAAGACGATCGACTTACTTCGTGTCTGAAGTCTTAAATACATATACAACTGTGGTCATTTGCTCAAATCGTGAACCGTATCCTGAAATGGCGATAAATTGTTGTAAAAAAGTTGTGGTTTATGAAGAGTTATTGTCGTAATTAAGGCGACCTGATGCGGTAAACGAGTCGGTGAAGACTTCTTTATATAATCATTTTGGGGGTACATACAAGCTTCCGTAATCTTGCTTCTCAAATGGAATTGATGGTTAGACAAAACCAACTAACTGTGTGGTCCACTATCTTTTAACGTTTAGAATAAAGGACAACAATGCTTGCACTGAACTAAGTCCGATCCCTAAAAGGATTACAAAAGGTATGTTATTTTATATCATGTATTAAACAGGCATTTCCGACCACAGTGAGCAATTACTCTATGGTCGACCTTGAAACCTATCCCTTTTAGCCACAATTATGTCTCATAAATACAAAGATATTTTATGGTAATATATCCCGAATGTAATTACTATTGAATTGATTTGAATATGCAAATATCTCCAAGAAAAGATTGAATACAATATATGTTAAATACCTAAATATTTTTGGACCCGAGATAATAACGATCATGACAGTTTTTAACAAGTTGCATACAAGTACTACACGGCTTTTAGAACAAGTACAGGACACAATGTCTTCAACAATATCTTGGAGCCATGTTTGACTCATTACTAGTAATCACATAGCCAAGGCATTATACTTTGCTTTTCAATTTGAATTTGGCTGTGGAACGGGAAAGTGCTCAAGTATCAATAATGTAACACACGGGTTCAGTCTACGAGCAAATCCCTTGTGTATGCGCTCTTACGTGAGAACGTTGTCCCGCCCGCCAACAAAATCAGTCCATTTATCAGAAATAAAAGCAAGAGCGCCAGAATGACGCATGTTTAAACAGCTAAAGTCGCTGAACCTCCCTGTAGTGTGCATTCCATTAAGCCTTGTCTCCTTTAACAAACAAGTCATCGAGCACATAAACGATCTTCCTGTTGATACAGAACAATCTTGTAATCTACGTTAACACGCTGATCAGGACCAAAGTTCGACGTAAGCATCAGATGTTGATTATAAAGGGTTGAACTAGTACGTGTTTACTTGCGTCTAGACTTTGGTCCTACGTTCTAGATGAACGACCCCTGACATGTGCAGTCTGTCTTACAATATTGGTAAATATGTAAAATCAGGGAAATCGCATGAGAGGCCACTAACCAACATTCTCCTTAAAAAAGTCAGATGAGAACGTGGCTTTGTACAGTTTTGTCAACTTCGGTTTTAATTAAGACAAATTTAAAATCGTGTTCATGATATAGCCAGAATTTTCAAAAGAAAGTCCACAAAATTCTCAAAAACACTCAACACCTTTGTAAAATGGCGTCATTATAATTAACCCTCAGGTTAATTTAACGGAAAGGTATTACGAAGGCTGAACCAGCTTATTTGATTTATATAACACTAGTTTATCGCCATTCTTATATTACATTAGTTTAACTAGTTGTTGTTGTGGCTGCTGCTTCATCTCTTACTCTTATATGAGCCCGTGCGTGACATTTTCATCAATTTAAAATGCGCATAAAGGGCCAACAATAACCAACCTTGACTGCCACGTAGTAAAATTAAAAATTTGCTTGACTTTCTAAAGACAAGACCCTGGTCAGACTGTGCAGGTACACAGGCTGGCTCGAGTCTTTGCTTGGCGCATATTTGAAATTGTTGGAAATGTCACACACAGGCTCATATTTCAAATAAAACCGGACACTTGTTCAAGAAGCATTGTCATTGCTTCAGTAAGTGGTAGTTTTTACATCAACATATTCGAAAAACAGTCTTTTTTTCTAAAAACCCAATATATATGTTCGGCGCAAAGTAAGAATCGGTACAATTCCGGAATAGCCCTGCGCAAAGTAGGAATTCCTACTTTGTCCGCCAATTCTAGAATCGTACCGGACAAATCTAGAATCGCGCAAGAGGGTTATATCACCCGAAGAAGTCCCTGCGCTAAATAGGAATAGTATTGATTGGACAAAACAAAGAATTTATATGGGCCATACGGTATGATGTTGTCTAAAATGATAACTTGTACAATTTTTAAAGTAAGATAAGTAATGTAATTTCTTTTTATGCAATGTTTAAATAGTAGTTAGAATTCTTGACAAAAGATATTATCAAAACTAAAAAGCGTTTTTTGAAACATTATCTTTTATGGTATTCTTGACTAGTTTTCGCACATATACAATCAAGAACGATCGCAGTAAGCCGTTAAAAACCTTTAGCAAAGACTGTCTTCAAATATACAGAAAAAGAGTAAATGTATTAAAACAAATAAAATCTATATAAAATCTCATGAGATATACAACAACAACAACAACAACAAAACACATACTCATGGTTATATTCTATTTCAACAATACTTTCAATGTAAAAAGCTCTTAATTTACGATGAAAAAATTACAAATATTCTAATTTTGTTTTGATTCCTACTTTGCGCACGGACAATTCTAAAATCGAACTGGCAAAGTAAGAATTCTTACAATGCCCCCCAAAGCGAGAATTCCTACTTTGCGCAGATCAATTCCGGAATCGTGTCGATTCCTACTTTGCGCAGAAAATATATATGAGGATTTTACTTGTATTTATGATGAAATCAATCTCCCTTTATAAACATGAATTATAATAGAGGTTTTAGATTGACCTTATTCGGTGCACTGTGCCAGTAGCATTAAGCTTGATTTTTCGTACAGAAGAAAGGGTTGATGAATAATTTTGCAGCTCGTGTTTAACGATCAAGTAATCTAGTCAATCTGCAGCCGCCACGAGTATTTCTGAGATCGGCCTTGATGTCTATCCTTCCTAACCACAATCATGTCACCTATCTCGTACAAAAAAGTCAATTGATTATATGTTAATTTATAAACCACGAACACCAACACAAAAAATATATATATAAAGAGTATCAATTTATGTGTATCTATTGACTTTTTTTTATTAAGTAATCATCATTTTTAGTATTATTATCATAATTGCAATAATTATATTGATAATAATAATAATGATAATAATAATAATAATAATAATAATAATTATTATTATTATTATTATTATTATTATTATTATTATTATTGAAATTGAAGGGAGGCAATCCAATACTGCTAATTTTGTTTTGGATGACCACAACTAGCGATGGTGTGATGAGTTAGCATATTTATTACCCCCCCCCCCCCTTGAATAAAATACACAAGTTCTATAAGTAGCTTCCTATTTCTTCAAGAACCAACAAGACGCTTACAGTAAAATAATATGTCAATAAAATAGCGTTTATTTCTAGAAAGATTCAATTTGAATGTAACTGTTAAGTTCATTTCTATTTATTTTGGAGCGTTTTGAGTGTTTTCAGTGAGTATTTGGAATGAATGGAGCGCTGAGTGAGCGATTTAGAATGTCAATTTTACGATAAACTGCTCACGTGCGCGGCAAGTCAATCACAAAATCAATAGTTCGAGAATGAGAACAGTTTGTAAAAATAACTCATTTTTCTATGTCAAGAATACCTCGAACTCGTAAACAATTAATATTTAATAACTTTTCAATCAGATTTTTATGTTGCAACATTGATCATCAATTATACTCAATAATGTTGTAGCTTTGTAATAGATACACTGTAGCTACGTTACTTAAGAAGGCTGTCGATCGGGTATTATTTGTCAGATCTTTTTCAGGGATAATTTTCGTCTCGGACACATGTTCTTGGTTTGCGAAAGAGATTGTTTTATTTGACCTAAGCAACCAAATTTAGGATTTGCTAGTCACTTGCATAGGCCATAAGTCTTGCATATATTTATGCATATTTATATACACACAGATTTTTTTTTTTAAAGAAAACTGCATTCAGTTGTTACCCTGAATGAGTGCAGTTTTAAAAAAGTAGAAGGTTTTATTCCAGTATACCAAATGTCAAAATTACTCTGAAAGTTAATGTCGTTAATTGATGGAATCAAAACTCCAACGTTTATGTGCAGTTTTAAACCTAATTTCACACACATCTTCCTCTCTCTTCGGAAATGTTTTCAAACGTGTTTGTTTGGCTTGATTAGTTCAATGAAACTCGCCTAAAATAATGAATGAACAGGTAATGATTTCAAAGTTTATATGTAGCATTTACTAGAATCGTTTACAATCGAAGTATCCTTTTGTCCCTTTTCTTTACCATGTCAATTTTTTTACACCAATAATTCCACCCACAATTAAACCACCGAAGGACAGAAGTCAGAAAATTAAGTTGTTTATGAGTAGAATTCCTGTTAAGTCTTGCATGAAGAATAACGGCATATATTTCTCACGATATCATTAATATAGATAATCGCTGTCCTTGGAAAATAATTAGCTTCCAAGGCAGCCTGCAAAATAGGGAACTTGCTAAAAGGGGGTTTTAACTTATGGAGCCTGCTAAAACGGTACATTTTATTATGCAAGTGCCCAAAGGATGAGCATTTCTGATGTTCTGAAAAAAAAAGCTTTCTAGGCAGTATTATTTAGGAAGGCCTTCTTTTTTTAAGATTGCGCGTGATAAAGTTCAATTTATATCTTATAATAGTTATTTTTTCTGCTTAATGCTTGCTGAGGTTACTATGCGTTTTTAGCTCATTTGCATATTTTACTTGTGTAATGTAGTATCAAAAATATTCTAAGGGGTTATTTCACTCCAATAGGTCATATTATAAAAATAATTTTTCATCTCTAAATATTTTTTCAACAGCTCACAAATGAATGAATACGTGTTACAGATGTTTATGACCACAATCTTACAGCGGGCGGCTTGTCTTTGTCAAAGTTATGGAATTTTCAGCAGTATTTCGGTGAGAACTTGTGCAGATGTCATACATTGTATCGACAATTTTTCCTGTTCATGATATTGATATGGCTGGAATAAAATACATGCACGAATAATTAAAGTAGGCACTCACCGAATTTTATACAGATTTAATGATTCAATAGCTCTGTTTTTTTTTTCAAAAACATAACAAGCTTCTCGGCAGAAAATTATAAACTGCAATCCTATATTTCAATTATCATGAAGGCTTTGTAGGCTTCTTATAACTTATAAACCATGTTGCTTTATGTTTTTGTTGTTGTTGTTTTTTTTTTTTTTTTTTTTTTTTTTTTTTCATTTATACCCCGCTTTGCGCACAAGTGCGCGTGTAAAGCGGGATACAAATTGCAAAGATCCTTTCCAAGGTGGGGAATCACGTGACTTGAGTTGGTAACCCGTACTAAAAAATGGCGGCTGAACCTCACTCCAGGCTGTTTTTTCAGGTATATTTTCTTTAATTTCAAGTTTTAGTATTAATTGCATAGCCCGCCATATGCACAAGATGAATAAGTTTTTTCCACAAACAAGTATTTTGATCAGATTTCATCCATTTAGTCAAGCACTCTTGAAATGTAAAGGGCACCTGCTCGTGGTCATATTTTTCAAATCGGTAACATGCACTTAATTAATCAAATTTCCCTCTTTAGACACCATAGACACCATAAAATACCCTGTTTAACCAAGAAAAGCACTTTGAAAATGAGTTGATAATAGATACCATCTTTCATAAGAATAGGAAACATTGATTTGTACAATTTTGACAGAAAAAGAAGAATTTGTGTTTTGGGTTCCATGTTTTAACGAAATTATTGTGGTAACATGTACAAACAAATATATACATAGTATTATGGATTAATCCGAAGTTAAAGCAATTCTTTGAGATAATGTTCGAGGGTTGTAGCATTCGTCATTCATTTATATTCCTATAGTCTGTTTGACTCCTATTTCGACAAATATTTTCATCAACTACACACAAAAAAAAACTTTCTGTAAAATATTTTTATTTGGAATCATTTATTTAAGACTAATAACACGTGGATTTTTTTTGAGAATGAAATGGTTTCAAAATGATGGTTTTGTCTATCAAGATAATATTAAATAATATTTTCGGATTTTTGCGTTTAAAAAAGGCTGTTTAGTAGTAAAACAATGTTAACATATACGAAAACAAGTGGTTTCATACTACACTTTTGACAGAATAAATGTCCAATACGCCTTATTTGGACATTCTAATTATCTTATCGACGGTCATGTCACTTCAAACTTAAATATCACTTTCAATAGTTCTTATGAAAGATTATATCTATTATCAACTCATTTTCAATGTGCTTTTCTTGGTTGAACAGGGTATTTTATGGTGTCTAAAGGGGGGAATTTGATAAATCTAGTACATGTTACCGATTTGAAAAATATGACCACGAGCAGGTGCCCTTTACATTTCAAGAGTGTTTGACTAAATGGATGAAATCTGAGCAAAATACTTGTTTGTTGAAAAAACTTATTCATCTTGGGCATATGGCGGGCTATGTAATTAATACTAAAACTTGAAATTAAAGAAAATATACCTGAAAAAAACATCCTGAAGTGAGGTTCAGCCGCCATTTTTAGTACGGGTTACCAGCTCAAGTCACGTGATTCCCCACCTTGCTTGCTTTATATGTCTATTGTCATTCCCTTGGAACATTGTCCCCAAATGTGTCGTGATATTTACCGAAATAGACCTTCATTACAAAAACCTTCCTGAACTTTGAAAAGTTAACATAATTTCTTGCCGATACAGGCCTTATCAAACAGATTTTGGGACTTATTGCTGTGGATGACAAAAACTGTCCTGCTTTCAGGATGTAAAACAAACGTTTTGATGAGATATCCCGCCTTTGTACGTGATCATACGAAGGGTGTAGCTGCTTCAGCTTTTGTGGAATTGTAAGAATGTTACTCAGATATATAAACTAATACGCAATGAAGGTTTTACTTGCGCAATGGGTAAAATGGTCTCATGCAATACATGTTTTTAAGTTGTACAGTTAACAATATCATGAAATTGACCAGGTGAATGGTATTGAAATGATTTTTTAATGAAATTGAATGAGTGTGATTAGTGAGTTTGAGTGAAATTACAGGGAGGTGATCCAATACCACTAATTTGGTTCAGGATGATCAAAAATAGTGATATTTATTACCTCCCTTTAATGTGGATACAAATTCAATTACTAGCTTCCTATTTCTTCAAGTACCAATCAGACGCTTACAATTTCACTTATGTCAGTGTAATCGCGATTTTTTTCTATTTAGATTCATTTTTAATGTTACTGTTGATTTCCCTTTTAGTCATTTTGCAGCGTTTTTGATTGGTATAAGTGAGTATTTGGAATGAATGGAGCACCGAGTGAGCGAATAAGAATAAGTTTTGATTGCGATGAATGTCAATTTCACCATGTCACTAAATTTCTAAAGACTTGAAAAAGTAAACGGAGTTCTTACACTATCCAACAATCAAGGTAGAGTTCGCAGACCATGTGCCACGTGCTTCTCCGACCGTCATTGAAGTCTTAGTGAAGCTTTGAACAGTCTGTGAAATGATTAGCCATGTGCGTCCAGGACACGAAAGCGCTCATCGCAAACTTTTTTTTCTAGCATGACGGTATTAGTAAAACATAAGTAATCTGCCATCTTTGCTATGATAGTCACCGCGTGAGATTGCTCGAAATCTAGGCAGCGATGTTAACATGCGTAAACTGTCCTCTGGTCTTACAACAAGTTTTGAACATGGTTTATGACAGTTGGTCTTTAAAAACGTTACAATACATTGTCTTGGTCTCTATAGACCACCTTCACTTACCACAACTTCTCAATTCAATACAGAATTCTTTCAATTTCTGGAAGATTTAGTCCCAAATTATTCAAATCTTATGATCATGGGCGATTTTAATCTACATGTTGATAAAACTAGTAATGTTATTGATGATTTCAACAATTCTCTGTCTGCCATAGGTCTACGACAGCACGTTGATTTTCCAACTCACATACACGGTCATACGCTTGATCTGATGATCACAGAAATTGACAATGGAGTGGATGTGCATTCATGTGAACCGGGCCCTTTTTTGTCAGATCATTGTGTAGTGAAAACCATCACTAAATTAAGAAAAGAAAATATTACCAGCAAGCCTATTTCTTATAGAAACTTCAAAGATATGAATAAAGATGACTTTACTAAAGACTTGTCAAAACTGGACTTGTCTTCAAAATCTGTAAATGAAATGGTCGATTCCTTTGAAAATGAAATTGAAAATTTACTGAACAAACATGCTCCAATCAAAGAGAAAATTCAAATATACAGAACACCAAAACCATGGTTCAATAATGAAATTATGTCATTAAAACGAGTGATGCGCCGAGCTGAAAGACTTTGGCGAAAATATAAACAGCCCCTTGACTACGAAACATATACATTGGCACTTCGAGATTATCATACTGAACTAAGAACTGAAAAGCAAAATACTTTAAGCAAAAAGGTAATCGACTCAAAAGGTGATTCTAAAAAACTGTATAAGTTTGTGAAAGAAATGACCGGTAGCAAGTCTGACAATCCTATGCCTCAAGTACAAAATGAAAGCAACGTAGCTGATGAGTTTGCTGACTATTTCATGGACAAGATCAAGAAAATCCGCGAATCTCTGAAGGACTTTGAAACCTACAAACCACTCGCAAAAAGTGTTGAACCATTTGAATCTTTTACATGTTTAAGTGAGGGCGAGGTTGAAAAGCTTATAAATCAATTACAAAATAAATCTTGTGAGTTAGATGTTCTACCAACCAAGATATTAAAATCCTACCTTGGAGATCTTTTACCATCTGTTACACACCTTGTTAACCTGTCATTGACACAGGGCGTCTTTCCATCCAAATGGAAAGAAGCAATTATTTGACCTCTTCTAAAAAAGTCTGGTCTTGAGCTCATAAATTCCAATTACAGACCAGTCAGCAACCTGTCTTTCTTGTCCAAACTTATTGAAAAGGCCGCTCTCTACCGTATAAATGACCATGTAAATGAGTTTGATCTTTTACCAAAGAATCAGTCAGCTTACAGACAATATCATTCATGTGAATCTGCTCTTCTAAGGCTCGTAAATGATATACTTGAAGGAATGGAACACCAGGAAGTAACAGCTCTTATTGCCCTTGATCTTAGCGCTGCTTTTGACACGGTTGATCATAGTATACTACTGGATGTACTTAACAGTCAGTATGGAATTTCCGGATCTGCGCTGAAATGGATGGACTCATACTTGCGACCACGTAGCTGTAAAGTCAGTGTTAACTCAAATTCTTCCTCTGCGCGAGAACTTGACTGCAGTGTCCCCCAGGGTAGCTGTCTTGGGCCATGGCTTTACTTAGCTTACGCAGGAACTATATTTGACATAGTGCCTCCATCCATTTCAGTGTACGGATTCACAGATGACCACACGGCGAATAGACGTTTTAAACCATCACCAACTGAGGAAGCTATTGCTTTCAAAGAGATGGAAGAATGCGCTGTCCTTATAAACGACTGGATGAACAGCAATAAACTTAAGATGAATAATTCAAAAACAGAGTTCATTCTTTTTGGAAGTCGTCAACAGCTCACGAAATGTAGGACAAAACAAATTAATATATGTGGCGATATTGTCAAATCTCAAAAATGCATTAGATATCTCGGCGCCTTTTTAGATGAATCACTTAGCTTCAAGGATCACGTGAACAAAAAGTGTAAAACCGCTATGTTGAATTACTTCAAAATTAAGAGCATTCGAAAATATTTGTCGAAGGAAGCTGCTGAAACTCTGGTTTTATCTTTAGTTAGTAGACTATTGTAACATCATTCTCTATGGCATTTCAAAAACAGAATTATCAAAGCTCCAACGTATACAGAATATGTGTGCTAAACTCGTACTTAGTCGCTCCAAGTATGACAGCGCAAAAAAGGCTCTACATGACCTGCATTGGCTTCCGATCAAAGCACGAATTAGCTTTAAGATCCTCACATACATGTACAATTACTCTGTAGGAAAAGCACCCGCTTACTTAACAGAACTCCTATCCTACAGAGTGCAAAAACGAGCTTTGAGATCTGCAGAATCGTCTGACGGAATCTTCCATGTTCCATTTAATAAGAGGAAATCATTTTCTGACAGGAGTTTCAGTACGATGGGCCCAAAATTATGGAACGAATTACCAGTCTACATCAGGAAATCAGAAGCCATAGATATCTTTAAACGAAAACTCAAATCCTTCTATTTTAAAGACTTTTTCGACCTTTTCTAAATTGAAATTTATTTTTTAAACAAGTATGAGGTAGTTTTACGACTTATTTCTTATACCTTTTATAATTTGATATTGTTTTACATGAATTATTTGTTTATACACTTTTATGTACAACGCCATTGAATATGTTTTTAACGTAGAAATAGGCGTTTAATCAAATTACCAAGTTTAAGTTTAAGTTTAGGCAAGCACACAATTCCGTATAGAAAAGCAGAATAACGCTAGCTACAACAATCACGGACCCACTACTTTCCTAGACGCAGTGCATATTTCCCGTGACCTAATTGCCAAAATTACAACTTTCATTTCTAAGTAGTCTTAAAAACGATGCTTTATTACCTAATCTAGCCGAACTGATGGCCTGAAATGACTCTGACTAGTGCGTTATCTGAGTAAATTTCATGTTCATATCTTGGTCTTTTAAATAAAGAAAACCGTTGTATTTTGAAACAAATAACACCATCGTATTAACCAGAAAGTCTCGGAAAGTAGTACCAATGGTCGGCTCAGTAATTCTAGTGTTTTGCATCACGTTCAATATGTCGTCTGACAAGAAATTTTCTGATTTAGACTTGTTAATAATTTTGTCGTCAGTCTGCATTTCTAAATCCCATAAAATTTAATCTGTTGTTTAAGTGACATGGTCTATAAGTTTTTGATAAACGACACGAGACATTTTCTGATTACTTATTTATATGTTTGTCATCAAAACACGTTCATAGATACTAACTAGAGTATGAATAGGTCGAGGTTACAGAGCTTCAAAAAAGCAATTCATCATGTGGTAGGTTAAACCGATTTTAAATATCTTTTGTTTTACCGTACTAATTACAAGGTATTTTTTTGCAGATCAACATTTACGCATCATTAAGATTCTTATTCAATGTTTTGACTGACCGTAACATAAGAGTAACGTAAAACAAGTATACCCAACCAGCTTTGCACTCAGGTGCAATCGCAAAGCGGGGAATAATTTGGAAACAATATGTACCGTTTTGTCATCCTGAATACAGGGCTGAATACAGGGCTGTTATAAAATGATATAACAAGAAATCGATGGTAAGAGTATCAAACTGAATAAAAAATAATAATTATAATAATAAAAATTCCAGATGGTCCTTGTCTAGATTTGATCTTATGAAGAAAGAGTTTTTATATTGTTCTGTTTAACGCTGATCAATTTTGAAGCATCTGCCCAGCGTAGAAGATCACCAAACAGTGAAAACAGTTTTCCAATTATACCCCGCTTTGCACGCAAGTGCGCGTTCAAAGCAGGGTATAATTGGCTAACTGTTTTTACCGTTTGGTCATCTTGAACGCAAGACTGTTGTAGTTTATTACTAACCTGTCGAGGATGTTTGTTGTGTACCGTTTAGCTCTGATTTGTTGTTTCTGTCGAAGTTGGTTCAGAAATTCTCCTTGTGGTAGAGGCTGTATCAGCCCTTTGGTCACATTGCAGAAAAATACTAGCCTTTTAAAGCTATGTTGTTCCAAATGCGATCCACCCACCTTCGCGTAATTTTTAGTCTTCTGTGATAAATCTGACTGATCATCTATGAATTCGTTCTAACTTGTCTATGTCCTGTTTGAGATGTGCGTCCCTGTCGAGGATGTTTGTTGTGTACCGTTTAGCTCTGATTTGTTGTTTCTGTCGAAGTTGGTTCAGAAATTCTCCTGGTGGTAGAGGCTTATCAGCCCTTCGATCACATTGCAGAAAAATACTAGCCTTTTAAAGCTATGTTGTTTCAAATGCGATCCACGCACCTTGGCGTAATTTGTAGTCTTCTGTGATAAATCTGGCTGATCATCTATGAATTCGTTCTTACTTGTCTATGTCCTGTTTGAGATGTGCGTCCCTTGTATTGCAGCTTTATTCTAAAATTGTCCTCTCGAATGGTATTATGCTGTTTTATTACACTTGGTAGGAGAGTAATTTAAAGTTCCGCTTGAGGAAGGCAAAAGTGTAAAATTTGAAAAATACAAGAACATTATATACTTATTACATTAAAAGGCTTGAGATGAGATTGTTTTGTCTGGAACGAAAGAAGAGTTTCAGAATACTTTTAGATAAGCTCGAAACATTTTGTTTCTAGTGGAGCTGTAAATTCAATATATATAAGAACAAATATATGATCGTATTTATGAAATAGATATGGGTAAACGATTGGAAAAGTATTTTTTTTAAACTATTAGGGCTCGTTTTATCAATGAGGCACAAGCCCCTTTGCTGGAAAATTGTTATGGAATATGCTTGCAATGTTAAATACAACGAATAGTTATTACATCGGATATCTCACATATCACGCTAGAAGGAAGACCTTTTTCGTATGCAACAATCTTGAATAGAGATCGTGTATGATTTTGAATTATAAAGAGAACTTTGTTTGAAGAATCAGTAGGGGTATTCCGCAGTTTCGCACTGTTATCTTTCCGTTAGCCCTTCAAGTTATATAAATCCTTGAAATACGGTATAGAATATGACCAGCCTACACAGACGTGCGGTCTTGTCTTGGCCCATTCTGCCTACTTTGTACTTGATAATTATGTGTGGAACTACAGTTCTAAAATGGGTAGTTTTGAAAGGCGTTGTGTATAAACCAGGAAGGTGAAACAATTTCGGATTCAATATTGGTTTTGTCCAGTCAGAAAAAGTGTGGTCATGTGTAGTTCAACATGGTCAAACTTAAGGCCTATTTTTTGAAAGTCAAAACTATCGTGCCCCAGGTTAAACCCATCAATATTAACCTAGTCATCGTAAATATCGCGGTACGCCCAGGGTTTAACTGGAATAATATTACTAAATAGAGACCGTCTTACCCTATCCAGTAAGGACATTTTTTTATCTTTTGATTTTTTTTCTGGTGCTCGAGAGTGTCGACCCAATTTTTATCAAAACTGGAATAAAATAAAGTGACCTTTCATCATTTGTTTTTATTTCCTCCGATGGACTGTGCATTTGTCTGGTATCTACATACAATATGGGGTATTACTTTAACATTTTATAAAGAACCAATCCCAAATTAGGGATTTGGTTCTTTATAAAATGTTTAAGTAATACCAATATCTTAAATTTCAATCTGCCATTAGAATTGATTAGGTGAGTTTTTATGACACATCAACAATTTCTATAAGAGAGATTTGTTGGTGGAGAAAACTCTAGGAAGACACAGTGACATTTCATTCGGACCAAAAAGAAAGAATAAAAACAAGAGGACCATGTTGGTCCTAAATCGCTCATCTGAGTAAGTCATCTCATAACATACTGACATGGGTAATAAATACTAGAGACTGTTCTAATGTACATTTAGGATGGTTTTAAAAAGAACAAACTTTAATTTAATCCTATTGTATAAGATTTCTTTTAGTATGACAAACATCAAAGGGGAATAAAACAAAAATTAAGCTATGTAGTGCTAAGTTCTTGTGCACTGCACTTCGTAATCATGAGAGGAACATAACTGCCAACTCTCAGTCAATCTGACACAAGGTGACAGAGCTCTAGAAAAAGAAGTGGGTGTTGCTTGACACCTGACATCACGGGTGTTCACATAATACGTCATAAACTCACCTAATTAAAGAAATCCATCTTAAGATTTTAATATTTGGCACCTGATCTTGTAAAGCATTCACCTAATTATCTGAATATTTTATTAAAAGTATCTGAGAACGATTGATATCATGCAATAGCTTCAATAAAATTATTCCATTTAATGTTCTTACTTCCAAAATTAAGTTAGAATTAAGTCGATCAAGCTTACTATACAAATACAATATAAAGGCTAATAGAAGGTAACAATTATAAGTAAATAAATTTGATCCAATCTAACTCAAAACATCTGTGAAATTGATCTATCAAAATCTTCCAATAATGACACTAAAACTGAAATGAAAATAACTGAACCCTTTTGTTTGTATTCCGAATACAGGATTTTAGGCATTTTATATTCTAATTTTTATTATCTCCTTCGACCCATTATCTTGTTTGATGTGTCCCGAGAAATAAATGAAATAATATTGACCTTACTATTTATATTTTATGAACGTCAAAGTAATCTTTTTTTAGTAAGAGCCAAATATATATATATAAAAGTTTCTGATTATTGTTACTGAACAATATTAATTTCGCTATGAATTTGAATTAAGTTCGATACGGTGCAGCTCCTTTTGGTCGTTATAAGCATTATCTTCAATTAAACCAAATGAATAACAACAAGGATTGCGCCCTCTAAATCTTTTTTGTTTTTAACAATCTTCAACCTTGGACCAATAATTTTTGACAGAAATAAAGTATTTCCCGATGACATCTAATGGACTCGGTATAATCTGACTGATTAAAATTCAACTTCTAGGATTCGGTCACTCATATGAACCGGAATTTATTTTAACTGTGTCATCTGGAATAGGTGAAAGCATCCTAAGGTTAGACCATAAATTCATAATGTTAAATTAACCTTGATATCGCTATGAGCAATTGTCCTTCAATGTCCGAAATTACCTATATATCTTTCTCGGGTCAAACGACAGAAAATAGAAAAAAATACAAAAAGATAAATGAATATATAGATTGTCTATGTCTAAGGCTATGGGCAAAACAAGATTAGTAAAGACTTAAATTGTGATGTTAAATCATTCTAGAAACTGGGTTCTGGGTTTCTATGTTCAAGACAAATCTATTTTTATGTAACAGTGGGTGCGCCTTGATGGAGTCAAATTAAGACAGAAAAGTCACAAAAGCAAATATTAGTAGGGTCCATTAGATGGCACTACAGTCCAGATATCAATGATATGCGGATAAAAGGTTCAGAGAGGATTCTTTAAATATTTCGTTCTATGTTCATTGTTGCCATACATTGGATCTACTAGGGTAAAACCCAAATATCTTTACAGGGCATCATATGAACACACTTTGTACACTTTCATTATATGGTTCTACACGCAAAATATTAATGTTCTATGGAAACATTTCTTCCTCAATTTTAATAGAACAAAACCCCGAACAGTATGGGCTTACAAGTTATCATTATTATTATTATTAATTATTATTATTATTATTATTATTATTATGAGTTCATTCCCGTTTGAAGAAAAATGTTGCTCAGATAGTCAATGTTTGTCTTCTATAACGAACAATCATCGGATATTTCCTAAGCATACACGCACGTAAGATCATATTCTAAATGACGTCATCACAACGCACGTTTTCGCGGTATTTCTGTGACCACATATACATATCAAAAATGTATATTTACAATACAAAATGCTCTGTACACGTGAGAAAAAGAATCTGATACTCGCCAAGGCTCGCTTAATAACTTATCAATTCTAGATTCGGTTAGTATCATTTTTCTAGAGAAATCTTCATGACAGATCCTATTTACAATTAAATCAAAATCTTCTCTAAAATACCTGCCTATGGGCGGGTCTTATGCATCAGCAACAAAATGTGAAAATTCTTTAGTGAAAATTATTTCTTTGTCACGGCTCGAATGATAGAAATGGTGTCTTATGTAATTTATCCTTAGGTAGACCTTTTTACAGATTTCACTACGAAATTTGGTCGGATGCAATACGTGGGCTTTATGGACATGCTTTATAAGCTCTCTCTGGATATACATGAATACTGAGGGGGTAAGAAGGAATGGATTTGGGGTATGATAATTTCTTGGTGGGCCCATTTTCCGTTTAATCGAAACAATTAAATGAATGGACAGTATACAAAGCTGACAAAGGCTTGGCTTATCAGCACGTTTAAATATAAGTGAATGGTCAGACATTTTTTAAAAAATTTCTTTGAAACTAGGCATCCGTTATGAATGATTATCAGTAGGAATGTTCATGTCCAGGAAATAAAACAATACTGAAGCAATGCTTGTAAATATATAATACATACTTAGTGTTTTATATGAGAAAAAATATCTAACGAGGTTGGGAGAATTGATAATTGTCTAGTCTCTGCCGAGACAATTATCAATTCCCACAACCGAGTTAGATATTTTTCATACAATACACTAAGTATGTATTATATTTATCTTATAACCTCTATTTGCCTTATTTTCATCGATGTTTCTTACTGAAATGCGTGTTTCTAAAAAATAACCGCATTATATCATTGTTCTAAAAATAACTATGTGATAACATAAAAAAATATCATATGGGATGTTATCATACGGATATTTGTATAGTTTTAAGATAAAAAGGTTTATATTGAAGTGTTTACAAAACTTCTTTTCTGTTACTAACTATTGCAAATGATTTTTGCTAATATAATTCTTTTGGGGAGGGATGAATCCTCTTTATATTCATGGACATCAATGTCTTTTGGTCGAACGCTAAACAATGTTAGTAATGGCGATTGTTTACAACAAGTATTGACCATATGTTACGACTTTAAACATTCATCTCTGGACAATTTTGAAACTAGAAATACAAGAAGATTGTGCTGATGAACTTTGGCATGACCAATGAAGGAATGCAATCAGACATTTGTTTCCTATCTTTGATTTTGCTAACGTGTTTGACCCATGACTCTGATATTGAACTTTGATCTGCTCTCTTATTTTCGTATCTGCTGACTCCAATATTACATTAAGTTAAAAAAAAAAAATGACATTTGTACAGTTATTGGCATCGTGAAATTTACAAGGTACATGATTTGGGAATGGTTTCAAAATGACATTGAATGGGTGACAGGAGCGAGATTTGAATTAAATTAAGGGGAGGTAATAAAGTATCTATAATTTCGTCCTATTGGACGCAATTACCAAGCATTTATTACCCCCTTCAAAAATCTACCTATTTCCCTGATTGCATATCTTTACAGGCTAACAAGCCGATTTGAAATCCACAACAAACATGTGCAATCATTAAATCGATTTGAATGAAATGTTGTCGTTATGAGCGATTTCGAAACGGTTTTTGACGAATTCGGAGCGTTTTTGAATGGTATGAATAATTGTTTGGAATGAAGTAATGGAGAGCTTAGTGTGCAATTTAGAATTGTTTTGATCGAGGTGAATGTCAATTTCACGATGTGACAAATTACTGTAGATTATAATCTTATTCAGGTATAACGCATAAGCCTGATATTGAATTTGACCATGAACCCGTTTTTTACTGTTTTGAATTT
This sequence comes from Fragum whitleyi, assembly GCA_948146395.1. Classification (NCBI taxonomy): domain Eukaryota; kingdom Metazoa; phylum Mollusca; class Bivalvia; order Cardiida; family Cardiidae; genus Fragum; species Fragum whitleyi. The sequence continues at coordinate 56,569,791 of OX411555.1, forward strand.
TATAAAAGTTAAGGTACAGTTAATTACATCGTGAAATTGACATTTAACTCTAAATCGCTCACTCAGCGCTCCACTCATTCATTCCAAACATTCATTCAAATCGATCAAAAACGCTCCAAATGACTGAAACGTATACAACCAACAGCTACATTCAAAATAAAAACAAATAGGAAAAAAACGTGATTTCACTGACATAATTGAAATTGTTAGCGTTTGATAGGTTCTTGAAAACATAGGAAGTAATTTACAGAACTTTTATGCATATTTTATTAAAGGGAGGTAATCAATATTGCTAATTTTGTTCATCCTGAACAAAATTTGCAATACTGGATTACCTCCCATTTAATTTACTCAAAAGTCGCTCCACACATTCATTCAACCTCGTTCCAAAATCATTCCAAAACCATTCATCTTGTCAATTTCACGATGTTGTTAACTGTAAATGATGGTGGATGAATGGTTCTTGCCTTATATTTAAGTCATAACATGGACCTTGACCTACTTTCTCAAAGTATAAAGCATTAGAAGAAGATTCCATTGAGATGATGCATGGGAGAATTCCATATTTAGTTACGTTTGCAGGAAAAACTTTAATTTTTGACTTACGCAAAAAATGATCGTAAGATGCTTATCAAAACAGGCATCTGGTATTGACAATGAACTCATATCTTTAGAATTGAATTAATGCTTGTCAAAAACTGAGTTGAGAAAGCAATTATGTTATCGGTAGTAAGGCGTCAATTATCCTTACAAAATATAAAATCCATGATTTGGACCTTGACCCTTGGACTTCTTTCTTTTTCTTTTCTTTTTTTCCCTCAAATACTGAAAATGAAAATTCATACATTCAAAATTTATTATTGAGAGCCAATTTGCTTTTGCCCAGTCATTGTGTTGAAGCCATGACCTCATCTATTCATTCATTTATCATTTTATCTATTTATTCATTTGTACACATCTCCCTAAGTTAAATATCTAAGATAGTATTGTGTAGACTATCTTTGTAGATAGAAAATTGTCTTTGGTCTGTTCTCTTTGGAATCATATTTCATCAAAAGTCAAATTAACAATTGGGCTTGTGCGTGACATTTTCAACAATTTCACAGGAAAGCATCTGGTCAGACAGTGCATCTGCACAACATATCCCGAGTCTATGCTATGTTCTCTGTAGGTAGATACGGTCTAGACTCCTCTTCAGCCAGACAGTTAGTACTTTAACCCTCTCCTGTTTTACAAAATTTTGGACCTGTCCAAATTCAAGGGTTTTGCAGACGAAAATTTAAAGTGGATTTAATTTGAAAAATAACCATTCAGTAGGGTAGAAAAAAGTGTGGAAAAAGAAGAAATTGCTTGTCAGAAGCAATTTCTTTTTTTCACAATGTTTTCTCAATCATAAAATTACAGGCACGTAAAAAAGCAGGGATTAAACAGCAAAGGGTTAACTGGTCTGCGTGGATTTCTAAGCTGCTCACTGTATGACCAACATTCACCTACGAAATTGTTGGGAATGACACGAGTAGGCTCAATTAAATTCCATAACTCTAAAAATTACTCGGAAATGGGGGGGGGCGAAGGTGGGGAAGGAGCGGGGGAGGGGGGGGGGGCTTCCTACTTCCACCCTTTCAAAATTCATGGTTATAATCAGTTATATGTTTTATCACCAAACATTTCAACAGCAATTCTTGATTATTCGTGAAAAATTAGAATCCAAGTGACCTGTATTAAAATTATTTATGTTTATTACAAAAGGCAGTTTAAAAATTATGCAAAAGCAGAGAAAATATCCCGTTTAAAATATTTTTAGAAATAGAAAAACTGCTTACGGCTTCGATATTGTCCGCTAACAAATTAACACTTTTTTCCAAAGGTTTACATAATTATACGAGTAATTTTGGTTCAGAAAAAAAATCATTTTTTTATATGATTCCATATCAAAATTTTAGCAAAATCAATAAAAATCGAAAAGGGCGACCTCCTTATAGCAAACACAACGGGAAGAAAAACATTCATGAAATGGAGGTTAAATTTTCCTCTATCATAATTTGATGGATTTAAGTTGCCAAATGCTACAGTCAATTACATCGTGAAATTGACATTTAACTCAACCAAAACCATTCTAAATCAATCAATCAGCGCTCCAATCATTCATTCCAAATATTCATTCAAATCGATCAAAAACGCTCCAAATGACTAAAAAGTATACAACCAACAGCTACATTCAAAATAAAAACAAATAGGAAAAAATCGTGATTTCACTGACATAATTGAAATTGTTAGCGTCTGATAGGTTCTTGAAAAAATAGGAAGTAATTCACAGAACTTTTATGCATACTTTATTAAAGGGAGGTAATCAATATTGCTAATTTTGTTCATCCTGAACAAAATTTGCAATACTGAATTACCTCCCATTTAATTCACTCAAAAGTCGCTCCACACATTCATTCAACCATTCCAAAAATCATTCCAAAATCATTCATCTTGTCAATTTCACGATGTTGTTAACTGTAGCTGCAGAACAAGTAAAGAGAGGTTATAGCCATCGACGTTTGTCGCACGATGGACGACGAATAATGGAAAGTCACAAGAGTTCATTTCATTAAGAATAAGATTAATTTACTTCAAATAAAATTACGAAATCTGCATCTAAAATCAAAATATCAGTATGCAAACTTTTGATTGGATATTGCAACGATAATTAGGTAGGTCATTACGCGCTAATATGTAAATAAGCAATTACGCATTTGATAAAAAAAAATGCACGTTTCCACAAATGAATATAGAGCTTGATAGAAACCTGTGATACAAAGTTTCAATGTTCAGTTATTATATGGGACTGATTTTTGAATTAATGTAATCAAAATGTCACAAACAATAGTGTTATGAAATATTTCAGTCCTTCGGGTGAAATAAATTACAATAATAATCATGAAAAATAACCGTAAGTGTTAAAATATGAATCCATTTGTGAGATATATTCTATAAATAGACAAAAATACTGAATTAGTATATTCATATACAAAACGTGCCACAATTAAATATTGATACAGATCGGATATCAATTAATTAGTTTCGATTTTACGATTCAGTGCAACCGAACTTGATCGTTGATGCAAACACCATAAATTGAATCCTTACCTTGACCTAGTTCGGTCTTGAGTTAATGAATTGTGTTTATAAGCAATCCCTTAAAACTTCATGACTATTGATTAGTTTTTTATCTATGGTGGATTTAGACGAAAATGGTTAAATGAAATTTATTATTATGGGCTCATTATGTGTAGCACATGCGTAGTTTTTATTACGAAATAATTTGTTCATTTACTAATACAGTGGTCTCGCGTTACCTCGAGAGGGCGAAATCTCGAATTCATGCGAAAGCTCGAGCTCGCCTTCCGGTCCCGACGCGTCTTTCTCTATTTTCTTGTTGGTTATTACTGCACTTACTCGAACGCGCGATTGCTCGATCGCTCGAACAGCAATCTCAGTCCCGTAGTCAAATTTTACTGCATTCTCTCGAGCAAAGGGGTTCGCACCTATCTGACATCCATTGTTTTGCATCAAAATTTACTTACATCTCGTATTTGTTATTTCATTCCATCGTAAAGAATACCTTCAGGCCTTTTCACAGGTTCTCACCGAGGCAGACAAATTGTTTTCACACCTTTTTGTATGCCACACTTATTCAATTTTAGGGTGTAAATGACGGGAATTTAATGATCAGAAAATAATTAAGGGACTTTGAAACAATCATAACTTAAATGTACATTTTTTTCTCGAATAAATGTTCATTATTATTTTTAAAAGCCTATCATCCTCGTGAATAATTCAGCAAGTTATTCATCTTTGTAACGAAATATATTGACGATTGCCCACCGAAACATCATAAAAACATTTTTTCAGCTGTAGTTTCAATGTTTCGGTTGCCAATCGACTGTGTTCGGTACCAAAACGTGGTTAATGAAAAATGCGTCTCTTTTAATTGTCTTGAATTCCGCTTCACTTTTAATTTTGTTATCTGCTGAACAAACCTTTTTGATAAATTCCAGAAAAAATATAAAAAGTTTGTAAACTTCTTTCTTTGTTTACAGATGCCATTTTAAGGAAAGACCCTTACAATTAAATTATATTAGGTACAGAGGAAGTTAGCTCTTAGGAAAACATTGTGAGAAAAGAAGGAATTGCTTGTAACCTCGCCTATCTTCTGACTGATAAAAGTTCTAAAATTTTGTCATTTAGCAAAGATAGCTAAAAAATATTATAAGGAAGAAATTTTAAGCTTGTTTTAGTGCATCTTATTAAAATTGCCAAATCTGAGATTTTGTCATTTCAATGGCCTATGCACTGAGAACAGACACTACTGACATTGGCGCCGACGCCTTCATCGATTTGTGTAGATTTTTCACTTTTGTTCCTTTACGATTTGACCAAATTAAACCGCCTGATTTTACAAATCGTTTTAAATCAGAGTAATATATTTCGTAAAACTATTCCTCGAGGAGTATTTCACATAGGTACTGCATATTTTTGAAGGCAAACCATGCAAAGGTAGGTTTAAAAAAGAAGTGAAGCGTTTTCATAAATGATACATTTGGTTACTGGCATTAACTCGAATCATGCGATGACTCGAGAAAATTGGTCGGTCCCGTGAGTGTTCGAGTTATCGCGAGACCACTGTAGAGGATACTCGTTTCTTTAAGTGAAAGATCGATTAATATTTCATTGAGTGAACAAAAAAAATTTTTTCACGACTGGCGGAGCCACGAGTGAAAAATTGTATTTGATTTTCACGAAATAAAATAAAAACCGATCTTACTCGAAAAAAACAAAATATTATTCTATTTCTTTTAGTGCGAAAAGAGAGAAAATGTGGAAAATTGAGGACAAATTTTCTTAAAGCGCGTGATTTTTCACGTGATTCATTTGCAACGTTCATGGTGACGTCGTTCACTTGGCTCCGCTTAGATGACGTCAGATAAGGTGAAAAAACAAAAGCGGGGTATACGTTTTGATAATTTCACCGGTTGGGCAATGAATTTATCAAGCAATATTCTACCGTTATTTCTAGATAACCAACCGAAAAGCATTAAAGAAATATCGAAAAATTCAGAAAAAGTATGAACAGAATGAAAGAAAGAAAAGAAAAAGAATAAAATAAGAGTTCATTATGAAATCTTAAAACCGATTAACAATTTAACGAAAAAAAACCACTTACCAATAAAATACTATAAACAGGCATATAGCTGTACAAAATAAGATAATTCCGAGCATCTTCGCTTTGAAAATAAAAGTCTTTTTCTTCGAAAATATAGTTATTCACTTAATACTACTTTGGTTCACTTTAAATGAATTTCTTATCAATTATAACTCAAACTTCCCGGCTATCCATTTTTATATTCTCCCAACATGGAAGCAATCAACCAATCAGAATCCAGGAAAAGGTTACAGCGTTTGTGAATGAATTTATCCACTTTGACTGTTAAGCGGTATTTCAATTATTTACTCGATTACCGTTCACTGACAAATATCAATGACTTTTAACCATTTTTGCTCTTTGACGGAGTTGATTTACTACAACCGGCCGATTTATACGCTATTTGTATGTTATGCGTAATGCATCATACTTTGCCGCCCTTATGAAAGAAGATAATAGAAATGTAAAGGAGAAAAATGTGACCGGCACGCGAAAATAGACAATCTTGGAATTCCGTTAAATTATTATTTGAAAGAGATATTGGTTCTAGTACAGGTCAACATAATGCCACTTTTCAAAAATTCTTTCATTGGAAGGTAGATTGGTGGTTCTCAATTCGGAAAGTTATTTAAGTGCTTAGAGTGTTAAGCCTAGTCAGTCTGCACAAAACTCGCAGTCTGACTAGGATCGACATTTTTTCGCTCTACCCAGATGGTCCCTTTTATTGTGAAACAAATATATTTGTGACCCGTCAGACAAAAAGGGACAAGCTGGATGGTGCGTGAATTACAAACCCCACCCAGCCTGGCGAGGGTTGAAGCTTTTAGAACATTGTTCTGAATCTAGAGCACTTTTTCTTTCAGTTTAGAAATGGGTTCGATCCCCGACGGCGGTACTCATTCTTTCCGACTATTTGTCTCTCACCAATGGGTCGATAATCGTAGATCTATGTGAGATAGTAGTTGGAGGCTAGGAAAGGATGTAATGGTAGTACTGGCGTGAGAAATACCAGGAATACATTGTTAGGTGCTCCAGCCGCCGCGATATAACTGAAATAATGTTGAAAGCGGCGTAAAACCCCATTCAATCAATCAGTCAATCAGTTTAGAAACGCGATCTCCGCTTGACCTGTGCTGCAACCAAACTCTTTTTCAAATTTATTTTACGTAGTTCCTGGATGGTCCCTATTCGCGGGATGAATCACATACTTAAATGTACATTTGACATGTCACCCGAAAAGGGACCATCTTAGAACTCCGTAAAATGATTTATTTGAAAAAGAGATTGGTTCTAGTACAGTATAACCAGGGATCGCTATTCAAAAACCCTTTCATAGGAAGGTAGAGTGAAAATTCTAGATTCAGAAAATTAGTACGTTGCAAAACGTTATGACCCCAGTCAGTCTGCGCAGTCCGCGCAGTCTGACTAGGGTCGACACTTTACGCAGTACCCAGATAGTCCATTTTAGTTTGATGGGTGACATGCATTTAGGTATATTGTACATATTTCAGCCTAATAACGTCATATATACCTCCGTCATTAGAATGAATAAGTTCTTTTTTTATTAATCCTTTCTTTCTCTCTAAAATGATATACTTGCGATCAATATAACGCGAGAATAGAACTTCTGGAAAATGCGGAAAGTGTCGATCCCGATCAGACTTGCTCTCAGGGTGAAAAAACCGTTCACGAAACATCTAAAAAGTGCCCGATTATAAAGTTAGAACACATACAAAGTGGGCTATAACTTCACTTCTTTGCGAATGTTTTAATCTTCAACCAAATAATTTTCTGAATTAGGTCGAAACTTTTCTTATTTTCCAGAGTTCCTGTTTGCCTTTTAGAATGTGACATTTTATCGGGCGTTAACGGGTGAAAACGTGGATTAATAAGTAAATTCACGTGTCGTTAACGCTCGACCATTTTTTTTAACTGAAATATCCTCGGTCTGGGCCTATACTCTTTATCATTTTTTATGTCTAACATTAATTTAGAGCATAAATAAAGACGTTGATCCTATTCCCGCTTGAAATTTGTGACGTCATAAATTAACAAAATAACGTCGGTATATGCAAGATAATTCCATAAAATGTATATTTTCAGATTGTTACACACAAAAATTAACGGACAAAACGCGGACGACAACGAGAGAAAACTTGAATTCATCAGTAAATCAGTAAATTCACGTGTCGTTAACGACCGGCTAATTTTTACTTAAATGTCTGTCCTTGATCTGGACCTATACATTTCATTCAATTTCTATGATACTGAGAATTTTCTAAAATAATTTCCCAAAAATACAAATAAATGCATATCGTTATTGTATTTAATGAATGTTCCATCTTGAAATGAGAACTAAATTGATTACAAACACATGAAGAAAATATTCTGTCCAACATATTATATGACATGACAGAATACGACATTTTACCAAGAAACGTAGGTATAAATAAAAGTGATGGTTCAATGTACAACACAATTTTACAACGAATCATCTCTACGAATTATTTTGCATTATCTATTTGAATAAATACTCTTGTGTTATCTGTTCGAGTTTGTTTTCGAGCGTTAATATTTGCAGTGACTTTGCACTCGGGTGTTAAGCCATTTTTCGGGTCTCTGCAAATATTAATGTCCCTAGAAATGTAAATTAACCCTATAGTGAAGGCGCAACGCAAAGCGTAATTTTTACTGGCATATAAGTTGGTTTGGAGCTATTTCAAGTCGTTCCTATGAATCATTTTTCAATCTATGTTTGAATAAATACTATAGTTTTTTCTTTTTATGTGAGTGTCAACTCACGTTTTTATGGCGTACACATTTGCAAAGACCCCCAAAATGCTTTAGCACCCGAGTACAAACCATTTTTCGGGTCGCAGCAATTGTTAAAGCCCTCAAAAACTTGAATTTACCTTAAAATACAACGACATCCTGACAGCTGGATTGTTGATAATTGTGACGTCATATAAACCCACGCGCGAAATTACGCGTTTTCATGGCTGCGCCTTAATCATTCCATAGAATCGCCTAGGGACCCCAATTGGTCACCCACACGTCACATATTCTTATTTTTAAAGACAACGGACAATGAAAAACTGACTGCAATATACGATCTGATAACTTATAACCATTTGTTTTTTTTTCAAAACCACAACATCTACGGGTGATGGAACGCTAGCTATATGTCTATCTATCTATATATACTGCCTAACTCCCCTTTCGGGTATTACTGGCAGGTGCGCGTCTGTGCTGGAATAAAAACTGTTAGTCATTTGTTAGGGTGACAAAATTTATAAGTATTGTGAGTGTTAGATTAAGAGATCTGATAAAACAATTTTGTTCATTCAGGGACGGCTCACTATCTGAAAAGAATCGAGACTCTCCTTGAACGCTGCAATGTCAGGTTGCTGTACGATTGTTTCTGGTAGGCTGTTCCAAAGTATCACTGTGTAAGGGAAAAAAAGAATATTTTAAGTAAGAAGCTTTTGTGTGGACCTGTCTAAAGGATTCTGTGTGCATATGTCTGGTGATCCTAACTGGTCTTTCAAGATAAGTTGGTATGGGTAATGCAACAAAACTATTAACTATTTTATAGAACATGATGACTCTTGTGATGTCTCGTCTATATTGGAAAATTTGCCAGCCAAGCTCCTTCTGCATGCAGGCGACACTGTCATAATAAGAAAATTGTTTTGAACCCATCTTGCTGCTCTACGTTGTACTTTTTCTACTTTGTTGATATAGGATGTTGTGTAGGGGCTCCAAACAGTTGATGCGTATTCTACCTGGAATCTAACCATAGTTTTGTACGCTGTTGCTCTGATCTTTTTATTTTTGGACTGGATGTTTCTGTGGAGAAAACCTAAAGTTTTGTTTGCATTAGTCGTTATATTGTCAAAATGCTTATTCCAGGAAAGATCTCCAGATATAGTAACTCCAAGGCATTTGGCATTGTCCACAGTTTCTAGAACTTGCCCGTGCAGCCTGTTATCAAAGGAAATCTTTTTCTTCTCTTCAGTAATATTTAGGACAATGCATTTGCTGGGGTTAAACTCCATTTCCCATTTTTTCTCCCACTGCATAAACTTGTATAGATCCTCTTGCAGAGTGATACAGTCTTGCTTATTATTTATAGCTATGTAAACTGCAGTGTCATCAGCAAACAAACGGACTTGGGAGGTGATAGTGTTAGGAAGGTCATTACTATATAAAAGAAACATAAGAGGACCAAGAATCGATCCCTGAGGTAATCCTGACGTGACTGGTACTTCGGATGAGCATCCACCTCCTAAGACTACTTTCTGTGTTCTGCCTATAAGAAAAGATTTAATCCACATAAGGGAAGCATTGCTCCATGTTCCTGCAATTTATACAAAAGTTTTATGTGGCTAACTTTATCAAAAGCCTTGCTGAAGTCTAACAAAACTAGATCAGTTTGTTTTCCTTCGGTGAGGTTTCTGGCAAGATGATCGGTCAGTTGCAGTAGCTGGGTTTCACATGAGCGCCGTTCTCTGAAGCCATGCTGTAGGTCATAAAGAATACATGTATTATTTTTGTCAAAATGTTTACTTAGATTTGATGCTACAATATGCTCAAGAACTTTACACAATATACATGTTAAGGATATAGGTCTGTAATTTGCAGGATCTTCTTTGTTTCCTTTCTTAAAGAGTGGAGTCACGTTTGCCTTTGTCCATACCTGGGGGAGGGTGCCTGTATCTAGGGATTTCTGAAAGAGAATTTGCAAGATAGGAGAAATTTGATAACATAAGTTTTTTAGTACTAGAGGCTTGATGTTGTCTGGTCCTGCTGCTTTGTCTGGTTTCAGGTTAGATAATAGTTTTTGTACTCCACCAGTACAGATGGTAATGTCTGGCATGACTGGATATTTGCTGAAAGAGGAGGAAAACATTTTTTTGTCTTATGGATGAAACGCAGGACTGAGCCAAAGAAATTGGTGTCATTGGAGTAAAGACTGTTTGAAACTGTCGATTTAGAATATCCGCCTTTTCTGTATTGTCCGATTTGATGGTACCTGAAATTTTATCGAGAAGGGGGGCTACTCCTGCTGCGCCTTGCTTGGCATTTTTCATCAGACTGAAAAGTTTCTTATTATTAAACTTTGTGGCTTTCTCCTTGTTTTCAGTGTTTCACCAAGGCCTAAAATATATTCAATATAGTTATTGTAAGAGACTTTTATTTATTTATTTTTTAGGGATGCAGTTTTCATCTTTTTGATTCAATCTTTCTTTAATCTAAAATAAACTTGATCCTTTTTTCTAATTAGACGTCCTATGGACTGTGTGATCCATTGAAGTGATCTCTTATTCCCTAGTTTTTTGGTTTGAACAAATTTCTTTGTTTAACCAAAGGCTATACACCACAATAATTCTTGGAAGGCTGTTCGGAGATCGTACTCCGTAGCCACACGGGGTTTTATTTAACAAAGTCTGTTACAATTTCGACATTGAAATGCAGTAAATATATTTATCAATCGCTCTGAATAGTCGAGCACAACTATTCTCTTAGAGCTCTTGTTATCATAATTGTTAGATTGCGCCAAATTTTCCAGTTGTAGAAAATATAGTAGCAGTTAATATCAGACATAACCTCACAGTGAATTTCATTCGGAAAATATTGCTCGGACATTTCCGTAAACTTTCAAGTACTCGGGTGTACGTGTAGTGATTTGGGGTCATTTTTAGGTATTTCGGCTCCATTTGATACTTTCGTCAATACACTTAAGGTTCATGTAAAGTGTTTGAGACCCAAATTTATGGGCACTTCATTAGCCGAGAAAAAGCAATATGTTCGGGTATATCATATATCAAAATGAAGCTATTTATGAGCACAAGCAGTTAAGCAACATAAGACCGCCATAGCTATGAACAAATGAACAAATGAAGTGTCCTTAAAATTTGGTCTCAAACACTTTACATGAACCTTAAAGAAAAACAAATTTCTTTAATGCTTTCCAATGTCTTTGGAGATTTTTCACAATGTAAGAGCGGAAGTGTGCAGTTTGCTAATTAGAATTGTCTCTTGTGGTTGCGTGCATTGACAGTTGGATCACTTGAAGAAAGGTCGATTTTGACATGGTGAATCTGGATATACGTACTTAGTGTATTATATGAAAAAAATATCTAACAAGGTTGGGAGAATTGAAAATTGTCGAGGCTCTGCCGAGACAATTATCAATTCTAACAACCGAGTTAGATATTTTTTCATATAATACACTAAGTACGTATTATATTTATCTTATAAACTCTATTGTCTTGTTTTCGACGATGTTTCTTACACTGAAATGCAAGTTTCTAAAAATAACCGCATTTAATCTTTGTTCTAAAAATAACTATGTGATACCATAAAAAATATCATACGGGATGTTATCACACAGATATTGGTATAGTTATAAGATAAAACGTTGTTTTCTTTTTTCATGTGTATTTCAATTTTACATTGTTGTATTGTTAGGTTAAAAATGAAGTTATTTCCGGTGCATTGATGTACGCAAACGATCCTCTTGAAAGATCTAAATCCCTGTTACAGATTGACCCGGTTGGGTAGACTGACGTTTTTGCCAAAAATAGTCGATTAGACATTAAATATTAATGGGATAGCACGATTTATCATTTGAAATAGGAAGTAAAAGATACTTTCTTATATTTGAGTCAAGCAAGCCATTTATCAGTTATGAATGTCTTTGTAATCTTTTTAAACATTCATTTAAAATAAGTGATAAAACGATATTGTACAGTTACTTGAACACACGCTGTGCAGTTACCTTTCATATTCAATACCTATTTTAAGTTACTAGATTTGATCTCTCCAAGCCGAAACAATAAATACACGAGGCACACGCATATTTTTTTCTCAGGACGAAGTGTTAGTTGAGTTGAAAAGTTTGCTATCTTCGTCTACAATTCTCGGCTTATTTATACTACCTTAAGTAGTGCATATTAAAGGCGAGTTTACACCTTACGGATTATAAAATGGTTCCGCATATCCACAAAAGTACATAAATAGTTTCCTCTCTCACTAGCAATATACGATTAGATATTGTAATTTTACAAGTTAAAGCAATTAATTTTATCCATTTTCAATATATTCAAGGGATTCCGATACAATAATAAACTAAACTGATGGCCATTTTAAACCATGTTGCATGGTTAATGGGAGATTTACCTTGTAAAATAATTTCAATGAATGATTGCATCAACACAAAACCTCAAATAGTGTGACTTTGTTAGGAGCACTCATATGTAATAGTCATTTCAGGTCCTGAGTTTAACTGTGTCTACCCTTTGTGACTTCCAATCATAAGCTCGATGTTACAGATCGTGAATTTGATTCATTGACAAAAAAAGCTTAAATCATTGTTTTATCGCCTTCAGCTTGAGACGCAAAGGTAACTGCGGACACGTATATTTGTCAAATTGTCGACTTTCGTGAAATCTCAAATCGTAAAAAAATTGGACGTCAATTCAGAGGCAAATCCTTTTCAACTAGCCGAAATCAGTATTTGCATTTTTTCTGAATTAAAAAGACGATTTTATTCAGAAATCAAAAGTCTGTTAGAGAATACTATCGATTTCTCGATTTCAAAGTTTTTTTTTCTTTTTTCCCCCACGAGTTAATGAAAAATAGCGAGATATAAGATACAAACAGTGAGAGGAATAGAGGAAACAACGTGCAGCATAAGATAAGCATAATTTTCTTAATACTTTTGTATCGACAACTGCGGTCTATCTAAGGTGTGTACCAGAATTTTAATCGAACGCTACAACCCCTTTTTTGGGGTGTGTGTGTGTGTGAGGGGGGGGGGGACTATGTAATTCAATATGCTACTTGTTGACTAAGACATATGTTTTGATAAAACAAACTGAGCTCTGACGTAGGCGTTGAGTCCATTACCATAAGTATATCGGGTATATCTAGAAAAAGCTTATGATAGGAATTGAACGTGAAACCTCCTTTTCAACTTTCAAAGTACATAAATGAGTAAACCTTACGATCTAAGACATACGTTTCATTTAAAAAGTAATTTCTATCATGTTTAGGTATGGTTTTAACCTGTTTTATCTAATTTTATTAATAGCACGTGATTTTAACCGTTAAAAGTAGATTGCACGGCTCACCGCGCAAAATCTACCTTGACATCAACGAGTCAAGTCACAGTAAAACGTGTGACTGTACAATACCCAAAAATAGGTTGTCAAGTAACTGTACAAATACAACTAAAAAAATCCAAAATTTCATTCATTTTAAGCCAATTTTGTACACTTACTTGATTTGGAGACAAAGGGTGGGGATGATATTATCTTCTTGTTATTAAAAAAAAATGCCTATGTGCATTATAAACAAAATATGGCCTTTTTGTGGTAAAACTGAACAAAGACGGCTAGTGGGTTAATAACAGAATATACTGCATACTAAGGCTTCAGGCAAGATTCGCATGTTACAAAGATGCGAATCTGTATATACATTTCCCATTTAACATGATTCAAAATGCAAAAAATAGAAATCAACAGATAATGATGCTGCAGTCAATCGCTTCAATTGACCAAACTACCAATGTACACAACAGGAAGTGTCGAATCTAATTAGCAAACTGTACACTTCCGCTTTTTTAATGTGTTTTGGAATATTATAGTTTGATGACAAAACGCAGAAAAACACCGCTTTTGTCATCAATTTATAATTGCCCAGTATTATTCTTTCGTTGACTTTGTTTTATGCAACGTCGTCTTTAGCGGGATCGCTGATGTTTGTGACGTCTTATAAACCAACTTGCGAAATGACACGCTTTTGTTGTTTCGATTTTATTGTTCCCGGGGTCTATTCCGTAGAATCGCAAAAGGTTTCCGATTGTGTGAATCTTAACCCGCTTAACAATCGGGAACCGTAGGCGAAACGTGGGTATTGTGACGTCAAAAACGTAAATGTTCCCACTTAATTTGACTTTGAATAATATAAACTCAACAAAAGCTAGATCAAAACAGGGCATATGATAATTTTATAACAGATGGTGTTTCACCACGTTTAGTTTTCAAATCGTTATACGCCTATGCCAAATATATGTACAAAGACTGTCGGGATTTTGAAGTTGTTTTTCTTCACGCGTGACGACCGAAGTACCACCAGAAGCCGAATTACCGAAGAAAAAAACCCAAATACTATACGTTCGAGGCTCTTTGCAGTATACGGAAATGTCCGATTGGTGTTCCGAGCCTTGTTGAAATGGCAATCACCGGTCAAATAAGGCTAAAAAGGACATTTTAATAAGTATATGATATAGATCTAATGAGGAGTCAAACTATTCGGGGTGCGAAAGACCAGGCTTATTTTTTTGCAATATAAAAAACAAATTGATCGTCTAACCATATCCCTTGTTGTGAAATTAATGTTTGATAAATGAGCCTGTGCGTGAGATTTCATTTCCAACAATTCCAATCATGCGCAAAGCGAGGACTCTGACCAGCCTGTGCATCCGCACAGTCTGACCAGAGTCTTCACTATGCATTTAGTAGCTAGATAAGGTCTTAAAGTATCTGTAGACCTTCAGGTTACTTTGTATTTACACTATGTGGCTGTCGATGCTGCTCAATCTTTGCACCTTACGCACATTTCAAATGTTGGAAATGACACGCACAGATTCAAATAAAAGAGTGAAACACACTGGCTAACGAGCCTATCTTTTTTAATCAGGTCCGGCCTTTAACGGTTTGTATAGGAAATAGAACTGTTAGCTAAAGAGAATGTGCTTTATACATTCCGAGAAAATCCCTGCAATCAAATCCATCCATTTAAATGTTATTTAGCATAATCTGTGCATATTTTTTTCCGAAATCGACATTTTCATCCTTTTCTTGTCTTCTTCATCGACACACGATAAAAATAGATGGTACACACGAACGTCTAACGTCATGACACCATAAAACTTTTTTGCGTACTCAACAGAGAATATTCTCAACTTATAATTGAAATAAATGTATAAACATACAAGATAATATCTGAACAAATGCGGTTATGTTCTTTTAAACATGTATGTATTTATAAACGCCATTATATCGAGTACAAAAAGTCGGTACTTTCATTGCTTTGATTATATACTTGGTTAAAAAAAGAAATTTACATACTTCTTGGTCTATTTTAAAGGATTTACAGTGACTATAGGCCAATTTTATTGACATGTGATAGTCGGGCTAACGACAGAGACTATTCAGATGCGCGATTTTGCGCGATAGAAGCGAGCTCGGGCTAGTGCGGGTGTCACTTCCGGTTTTAGACGCGTACTCGTGTTGAGCTACCCAAAGTTCATTTAGAGCGCTTTTTTGTAACTCAGTCACACACTCATTTAATAGCATTGGCACGAAAAAACAAAAATCTGTTCACATTTTCTTTAAAACGGGTATGCTACAGCAGTCAAAATAGGGTAGAAATCAGACTACGGGTAGGACATTTTAACATCTTGGTTTTGAACTGCCAAGCCCGGTTAGGACAATCGGTAACGCGTCTGGTTTTCAATCATGGGGTCGTGGGTTTGATCATAGGCTCGGCCATCTTTTATCCCATATTTGACAAATGTCATTGTGATTAGTGTCATTTGTCTGCCACGGAGTGGGTGAATGAAACGCCTAGGATAAAAGGGCGATTGGCTAGAAATTATCTAGCCGTGCCGTGAGAAACGACAAAAAAACATGGATAGGTGTACCGACCGTGTTTTTTTTAAAAGTAAAACTATCGAAAGCGACTTTTAAACCAATATTATTTAACAAAAAAATCGAATAGCAACCACTAGAGGTGACGCTCGAGATAAGACGGGCCATCTTGTGACGCCATTTAGAGGCGTTGTTACCATAGCTTATTTTCTCATTCATTTCATCAAAGGAAGGATAACTGCAAGACAATTATAGGTGTTTAGTTCAGACGTTGGTCACTAATAATATTGGAACTACTTCAAGCACGAAAGCTTCAAGTGACGATACTCAAAACATCAGCGATACACTTTCTTTCGTTTCTTTGATTTTTGAAATGGACCCTTTTGTCCTTTGATCGCAAATAAAACCCTCAATTTACAGACATCCAGTGCTGAAGCTTTCATAAACCGACGAATATTGCTTTCAAGTTTCATGTAATAGTAACATTTTAATTCTGTTTGGTTTCAGGGCGACACTACAGCCCTCAGTAAGTCATGTAAGGTTTCTTTTTTATGCTAAGTATACATGCATAATTTGAAATATAGCGTGTAAATGAAACGGGTGAAATTGTGTTAATAATTTCAATTTGATTTGCGCCTTTGTTTTAACTGTTAATTTGGTGATGTAACTCTGGAATGATATTCAACGACTTGATTTAGGGATTTATATACTTTGAATTTTTCTTTTGATTACTTTAAACCTGTATGTACGGCGATTTACACTGTCTTGTTGAGTATCGCATATGCCTATAATTGAGATATCGTTCGTTATATCGATCTACCTCTATTGCTCTAAATGACATTTCCAACAATTTGTGATTTGCATAAGGGGCGAACATTGAGCATCATAGAAAGCTATGTAGTGCAAATAGAAGAATGCCTGGCTGCCTCAAGCTACTTGTAGACCTTAGCTATTCACAAAGTGCACAGTGAAGACTCTGGACAGACTGTGCAGATGCGCAGTCTGAGCAGAGTTTTTGCTTCGCGCACTTTTGAAATTGTTGGAAACGCCACGCACAGACTCATTTAATATTCTTATCGATCGCTATAGTGATTGAGATTTAGTGTTTATTATGCCCTGTCCGGGTGGGGTATTAATCTACCTACGCACAAGGAGCTGGAGAGGAATTGCAAAACGGAAAAAAATAAGTGTAGTGTTAATAATAGTAATTTTACTCATCACGATTTAAGTGTTTTACGTAAATTGACGACCATCATTATTATTATAATTATGTACAGTTGAGTCCAAAAATATGACTCGCCAGTCTATATTGCCCATGAATATATAGCGCTCAATCAAAATTTCGTCTAAAAAATCGAAAAAGCCACTAAAAGATTATTTTTGCGAAAGGAAAGATTTAAATTCGAACAGCTGATTTATAGAAATAGGTTTTCAAGTCACATAAAGTGCAGCAAAAAATCTGTGTTTTTGACCGATCACAATTTCTCGATGAAATCTCACACCGCCCTTTTTAGCTTACCTGAGCACAACGTGCTCAAAGGGGGCTATTAGAATCACCCTGAGGACATCGTCCGTCGTTCGTCGACCGCCGTTAAAAATTTAAAACTTCTTCTTCTCTAAAACCACTGGGTCGATTCTAATGAAATTTTGCCAGAATGTTCCCTGGTGACCCTATAAATATTGGCGTGGCAGGGCGGGGCTTATCTTGAACCTGAAAGCTTTGAACGACATCTCCTCCTGAACCACTGGGATGATTTCAATGAAACTTTACCAGAATAATCCTTGGTTGACCATTTTCAAAAGTTGTACGGGTATAACAGGGCTTTTGAGTCTCCTCGGTAATGAATTGATGGGAAGGGTCTATTTTCACTTCAAATTCTTGGAATAACATCTCTTCTTCAACATTAGGCAAATGTGATTGAAACTGTGCCAGAAAGTAACTTGGATGAGATCCACTGGACCAATAAAATTCATGTGAGTGGTTAAGGGCTATTCAGGCCATTTTGTTTTCTTATTTGTGACCCGTCAAGCGAAAAGGGGCCATCGGAATAGTGCGTAAAATATTGACCCTAGTCAGTCTGCGCAGACCGCAGTTTAGCGGATCGGAAGTTGGAGCTAAAAATACGCTCCGTGAAAATATTTGTATCCACATATACTCGATCTCTAATCGATAAAATCCGACCCTTACAAGAGCGTTAAGTACTTTTTTCTGCTTGAACACCCCGACATTTACTCGAGTCGTATAACATCATTTCCCGATCATCTCCATTTCTACTCGACCGCAGTCTGAACACGAACCTTCCGATTTCCGATAGCATTCGGAACCACGCTCGGACTTTTCCGTAAACTTGAAAGTACCTCGGACGTAAGTGTAGTAATATTGGGTTATATTTTAGGTAATTCGGTTTCTGTTAGTACTTCGTTTATTTAATACGCGTTAAGAAAATCACAATTTGTGAATTCTTTTCGATGATCTGCTCAGAAATTCCGTGCATATTAAAATTTGAAAACAAAACGGAGTAACATTTACTGCGTTTTGTTATTTAATTTTAATATAGCCACTTTAAGTCTTCCCTTGATTTCGTTTTATGCATCGTCATCCGAAGAAGGAACGTTTGTGACGTCATATATACCCTCGTGCAAAATGACGCGATTTCATGGCAGCACCCGTATTATTCCCGAGGTCTAGTAGAATAGCTGAGGGTTCCCGATTGTTCCGATAGAGCACACCACCTTTATTCGAGCCCTTCACGATCACTTCCCGTCCCACTCGGGAACCCTCGGCGATTCTACGGAATAGACCTCGGGAATATTAAGGGCGCAGCCATGAAAACGCGTTATTTCGCACGTGGGTTTATATGACGTCACAAACATAACAGTGAATGACGTTGCGAGAAACGAATTCAACGTAAGGTTAAAATTTGGCATATTATAATTCGAAACAAAACGCAGTGTTTTACTGCGTTTTGCGTTCAAATTATAACATGCCAAGAACGAAATCCGAAGACGATCGGAAGGCAATGAAGGAAATCGCTTTTCTTCAAGCGCGTTTACCAAAGAACTACCAGGAGCCGAATAACCTAAAAAATGACCCAAAATTACTACACTTACGTTCGAGGTACTTTTCAGTTTACGGAAAAGTCCGAGCGATGTTCCGAATGTTCCCGACCATATCGACCTTTACTCGACCGCTTTCGGATATTCCTTCGATAGTTTTCGGATCTTCCAGTGAATAGCTTATACGATGTCAATCGGGAACCCTCGGCGATTCTACGGAATAGACCTCGGGAATAATACGGGCGCAGACATGAAAGAGCGTCATTTTTCACGTGGGTTTATGTGACGTCACAAACATCAACGATCCCGCTAAGGATGACGTTGCATAAAACAAAATCAACGTAAGAATGAAAGAGGGCATATTATAATTTAATGACAAAACGCAGTGTATAACTGTGTTTTGTCATCAAATTGTAATATATAGAAAAGATCTCTATAGAAATTCGGAAAGAATTAACGAAATGTCATTTTCTTCAAGCGTATTAAATGACCGAAGTACCACCAGAAGCCGAATTACCTAAAATACGACCCAAGATTACTACACTTACGTCCGAGGTACTTTTCAGTTTACGGAAAAGTCCGAGCGATGTTCCGAATGATACGATGTGCGTATCTGTATACATTAGTGACGTAAGTTTTATTCGATACATCTACAAATGAAAAAAAAGAAGGAAAATGATAAGATGCTATCTTCTTCTCTTAAATGAGCCACATTGCATATGGAAAGGCCTATAAAAATCCTCATATCATTTACAACTAGGGATAACCCCTCACTGTCGAGTTCGTTCTCATTTTAATGTGATAAATGTCGTAATAATTGGTTCACATGTTGTACTTAGAAGCAAAGCTTCAGAAACCCGAGAAGTCATCGTACAGTAAACAGAATCGTGAAATTGGCACTCATTCCGATCAAAATCAGTCTTAATCATTAGACTGGTCCAACTGCCGACTATCATAAAAAAACTTCATGCATGAGTCGACAGAAGTACCAGTCTATCTTAATAGTTCACTCAGCCAAACTTGTCAAAAACGGTCAGAAATAATTCGAAAACACTTCGAAAAATGTTCAAAACAATTAACAACTTCATTCAAAACGATCACTCCATTCTGTGCTTTTGTACGACGTAAATACGTTTTAACAATTTATTGAATAGAATTTCGAGAACATGTTGGTCCATATAGAAGTCAAACGGACTATACATTACTTTTAAGGTAAAGAAGTTTTAATTGGAGGAAAAGGTAGCAATGCACAATTTGTATTTAAAGTCATTGGGGGTCTTTTCTACGTCCACCTACTGAGCCCCATATGTGACATGATATACACATTTTTTAAATACGATTTCGATAAAACGAATTAATATTTCGTTAAAACGAATTGATATTTCGTTTAAACGAATTCATATTTCGCTTTATCGAAATACTATTTCGCCTTTACGAAATACTATTTCGATAAAACGAAAAAGTATTTCGTTAAAACGAATTAATATTTCGTTAAAACGAATTGATATTTCGTTTAAACGATTTCATATTTCGCTTTATCGAAATACTATTTCGCTTTTACGAAATACTATTTCCTTTTTACGAATATCTATTTCGTAAAAAACGAATTAGTATTTCGTTTAAACAAATTGATATTTCGTTATAACGAATTAATATTTCGTTTTATCGAAAAACTATTTCGTTTTTACGAAATACTATTTCGATATAACAAATTAGTATTTCGTTAAAACGAATTAATATTTCGTTATAAACAATTTATTTTTTGTTATAACTCAATATTATTTCGTTTTAACGCATTACTATTTCGTTAAAACAAGTTGTGATTTCGTTAAAATGAATTGATATTTCGTTTTAACGTATTAATATTTCCTTTTATCGAAATTCTTTTTCGTTTTATCGAAATACTTTTTCGATAGAACGGATTAGTCTTTCGTTTAAACGAATAAATATTTCGTTATAACTACTTAGTATTTCTTAATAACGAATTAATATTTCGTTATAACGAAATATATTTCAATTTAACGAATACTAGTTCATTTTAACGAATTACTCGGTTGCTTTCCTTCGAAATATAAAACCACGTGCGTACTTTTCTTATTGTTACATTTACGAGAGACCAATACACGTTTTCGACAAAGCTTTAAATCGTTAACTTATGCTTAAATTTGAATAAGGGGTAAACTCTACCATAGCCGTTACTAGAATTTTGAAATTTATACGCCCTCAGAAGGTGACCAACTTAGGATATAGGATAAAGGCGATATGAGGACTGTGAAAAGAAAAATATCCTTCGGTTCCCTTTTCTTTGATTTGAGCGTTGGTGAATAACCAAAACGTCGAAACTACAGCTTGAACAAGCTGTAGTTTAGATGTAATGATCATTCGTCAATGACATTTTCAAAAGAGGATCTATTTCTATTCCGCACTGGCATAAAATGCGAAATGTTTGCTACGCCATTGTCTACATTGCTCAGTGGTTACCATTCGTAACCATTCATAGTAATTCGTAAAAAACGTAGAAGTATTTCGATAAAACGAAATATCAATTTGTTTTAACGAAATACATATTCGTTTTAACGAAATATTAATTCGTTAATAACGAAATATCAATTTGTTTTAACGAAATACATATTCGTTTTAAAGAAATATTAATTCGTTAATAACGAAATATCAATTCGTTTTAACGCAATACTAATTCGTTTTATCGAAATAGTATTTCGTAATAACGGATTAAATATGTGTATATTATGTCACCTACGGGGCTCCGTATCCAACAGTGTTGACCATAGCTTTTCAAAAACGTAGTGCCAACTTGGATTCAATTTACTCTTTTTGGAGACCTGTCGTAAATCGTAAAACAATATCAAAGTATTCAATAAAAAGATTATTGAATTTAAATTGGAATATATTGTGTCGGACTCGTTCTTTTGGCGTAATTGCCCTCGCAAGTTCGGCCAAAACTGCTAAAAGAGCTCGTCCGACACAATATATTCTCGTATAATTTCTGTGAGCCTATAATATTTGCTGCTTTAGTGGTTTACCGCTGTTTCTCTGGGGTCTATGGTATCTTTAAACTCTATCTAAAACCATGAACTTACACATAAAAATAAACTCAATTCTAACGTAACATGTTTTTGTTGGTTTTTTTTTTTTTTTTTTTTTTTTTTTTAACAAAAAAGCGGCGCATTTTTCATAATAATTATTATTATTATAATATTATATAATTATTATTATTATTATATTATATTATATTATATTATATTATATTATATTATATTATATTATATTATATTATATTATATTATATAATTATTCAATTTTCTCGAGGTATGAACATTTCTTGTGCCAAAGCAAAATGCAGATGTGAAGATATAACTTTTTTTAACAAAGAAATGGAGTATGCACGATCAAATAGATAGATTAAAATAAATGAATCAAAAGCAAAAAAGAAAAGTTGAAAAAAAGCATGATGAAGTAAAGCATTAAAAGTACATTTTTATCAAGTGCAAAAAATAATTTAATATAGTTTATTTCAGTGAGTATTTTGTGGTTTAAAATATACTATTTTACTATGAATTTTTACAGGAGTAGAATGACATGGCCCCTCGTTTGTATTAGGGGCCGAGTTCAGTGATTTCTTGCAATTGAAGACTTTTCGTGAAATAACTGTGCCGTAATTTTTAACCAGTCCAGCGTTTATACCAACTAAAGATCTTTCACTATGTGGTCCTAAACAAACTATTCGGCTTAAAGTAGTCATCTAGTAAATATGGACTGAATATGTCCATTTGTAAAATATTCTAGTAACTAAGCAAGCATCACACAATGAGTTCAGTCATCGAATTCATACATAGACAGTTTTCATTAACACTCCCGTATATTAGTGAATAACGAAAGTATATTCTTGCTGAAAAACTACTTCTTCCCTAATTATTACGATTTAACATTTTTTCTTCAAAAATTGTCTTTTATTTTGCTTTTTCTTTCGGGGAAAAAAACAAACAAACGTTTCTTATTTTGGAAATTACATCATATGGAAGGGATCATTGAATCCGATAATCGCATATTCATATTACACAACGACTGTTTGTATGTATGTACGTATGTTCAAAGTTTACCACAAAATATCCGTCCGTGCGTCCGTCCGTCTCTAAATACTTTCGTTAAATGTTTCTTGTTAACGCGATAAAGTCGCATAAAGAAGCATTATTGGATTATATTGAAATTTTCATATAATGGCTGGAATGTCATAAGGATCCATTCGGAACACCGCTCGGCCAATCTCACGATCAACCTCGGATGCATTCTGAACACCCCTCGGCCAATCTCACGATCAACCTCGGATTTAAATAGACGGACTATTGTTAAAACCCCTGGAAAAACTCGATGACGTTAGTTAAAATTGCGTGAGCCCTCGAAAATTTGAGTGAAAACATTCGACGTCGCAAACGCTACTCGTTCAAGTCACTGACGAGAAGACATCGTATCCTTATATAAATATCTTTAGATTCTTAAATCATGTAAATAACGGCTGTAAAACTCTTAATTTTTGAGAATGATTCATCATTAAGATTTTTCAGCCGTTATTTACTGTAAAAGATATAAATCTACAGTGCTAATTTTTCTTACACTATTTTCGCCGAACAAAATGCACGATTTTATTACATACCCATCCGCCTTACATACATCCGACCTCTGTTGCAGTTCACGGAAATGGCCGAGTGATGTTCCGAATAATAATGATCGTCGCTATTTGAAATTGGAATGATACATTGAAAAACACGGGAAAAGAGGTTATGAAATTTCACTTAGGAGTTTTATTGAGTATGTACATTCTTGTTTGCGCGGCAAAGTCAACAACTGTCGATTTCTCTTGAAACTTTCGCATGATGATTGTAGGGTCATCGCTTATGAAAATGGTAGCGATTCGTCAGAAAGGACGGGAAAATGGGCCTTTTAGAATTTCACTGAAAAATTTCACTTACTTTAATCTTGTTTAATCAAGTTCCGGAAAGATCAGATAAGCTTAAAGGAAAATCAATAGTAAGTATGGCGTCTCAGACCCTTATATTTCCAAACATTCTTTTGCCAAGTTACCAGGTGATCTGCTTTCGCGTGACGCAACCCATAAATAATACTGGCGCATCATGTATCGACTGACTATTTATCTACATATTGATTAAATTCTATTGTTAATTTGATCGACAGAGCATCTTCCCTTGAACCTATACAATGTAGCAGGGTCACGCAGTCCACAATGCTGCAAAATATGATTAAGATCCGTATTTTCGCGGAATCGGTATAGATTGTTATCAAAAAATAGAACGACGTTCGTAATGACATCCTATGACCGAGCCCCGACCACAATTGTCGCAAAGTTGTGCATTTTGACATTTACGGCTATATTTACCTCCAAATCTATAAATAACTGTGTATGTGATTGGTTAGATATACGGTTGATGTATTAGTGAATCAGACACCACTATTACTACGACCGTACTAGATTACTATCTACTATTACTGGTTATTTATGTTATGTAAACAAAGTATTTATGTAATTAGCATTACAACTCAATTGTCACGTCTATATTACATGTATCCATTACCAGACGACAATATTGCAGGCTCGTTTGTATAAAAAAAAAAAACTC
The DNA here is from genome assembly GCA_948146395.1 of Fragum whitleyi. NCBI lineage: Eukaryota > Metazoa > Mollusca > Bivalvia > Cardiida > Cardiidae > Fragum > Fragum whitleyi. The sequence goes on from OX411555.1 coordinate 56,594,351, forward strand.
GGCATTTCAAATTTCGTTAAAATAGATAAAATAACAGAAGCCGTAAAATATAGAATCATTTTCTTTTTTTGCCACCTTTTTCCCTCCCTTACATAGCTATTATTTTGGCAAGGTAATTTGAATTAACACCCATCTCCTCCATTTTCTAAAAGGGACTGGGGCTGTGCAGCAGACTCTCGTGGTTTCCATCTCCAGTTGCGGCATATTCCCTTTCCGATATTTATCTCCCACCAATGGGCGATAATTGTAAGCCCAAGTGAGTCTGCAGTTTTGCCCCAAATATTCTAAAGTTTCCTACGCCTGTGCAGGATGAGATTACATTTGTAGACAAACGGGTGAAAAAATGATATTAAGTTAAACATTCTGGAAAAAAAATAGGTTTACCAATTTGTTGTGGAGAATTTCGAGGACATGTAATTCTAACGGACTATACATTACTTTGAAAGTAGAGAAGTTTTAATTAGGAGAAAAGGTATCAATACATAATTTCTATTTCAAGAAAGCTTTTTCCACATTATGATGCTAAATCTCAATCGAGACCCTGAAAATCACTGTGGGCAATGAGTTTCTTAAAGTTGTGTGAAAAGGTGAATTTGGAGCAAATAAAATCGAATACATCGAATACATAAATCGAATAATTTATTTACGCGAATAAATTTATTTGACCTACCGTCTCCTCGGCATAATGTTCCGGTGCTGTCGTAGTTGACTCTCGACCATCATCGCCGCAACCGGTTATACGGTGTGTTCAAGGGTTTACCTAAAAAGTCAGGTTCACTTGTCCGGTGGGCTAGTTACTTTGAAATTTTACTTGCCCACAGAAAAGCTACTTGCCAATTGTTTTCTACATATATGACGAACAGAGATTTTTTCAAATGAGATAAAGACAACATAGGCGTAACTAGGACTATGAAATTAATACGCACTCAGAAGGCGACCAACACAGAATAAATGGGATAAAGTCGATTTCTGGACTGTGACAAAGATGTATGCCCTCCGTCCGCTCCCCTTTTCTATGATTTACGCGTTTGGTGAATAATCAAAATATCGTAACTACAGCTTGAATAAGCTGTAGTTTCGATGTTATGATCATTCATCTTCGACCATTTTCAACAAATGATTATTTCTTTTGTGCACTTGCGTAAATTACGTAATTGGAATTACGCCCTTGACAAAGAGCGTATTAAGAAATAACAGTAAAACCTTCTTCTGCTTTTAATCCTATCACATGAGTAAATGCATTCAGTCTTGGTGATCCTGACGCATTTAGCCAAAATGAATAGGGAGAAGCCATGGTTACCTGTAGCTAAGTTGTAGTTGTGGAATACTTTGCATCGTACTTCTATCAATAAATTACATAAAAGTTGGGCCATAATCTTGAATGTGCGAGAATAGCCTGATAAACTTGGCAGATATATTCCTTTTTATCATTGTTCGAAAAGGGTTTAATACCTCTTTCAACATTATAGCATTTACATTGGAGAGGCTAGTGCACTTCCTCGTGTTTTCTTGTCATTTATCACACAAATACAAACCCTGCATTCTATCCGTCTTTCCGAGCCACCAGCTGCTTATCCAACTTAGGCGTACAGTTCACAACATCGTGAAATTAACTCTCATTTCAATCAAAAACGTTCTAAATTACTAACTCAGCGCTCCATTAATTAATTCCAAGCACTCACTGAAACCATTCAAAAACGCTCCAAAATCACTTTCAAATATAAAATCAACAACTACATTCAAAAAAACACAGCAAGAAAATAATCTCGCCTTCACTGACGTAACTAAAATTGCAAGCGTTTGATTGGTTCTTGAAGATATAGGATGCTATATATAGAACATGTATGCATACTTTTATTCAGGGAGATAATAAATAATATCGCTTATTTTGTTCATCCTGAACAAAATTTGCGATATTGGATTACCTCCCTTTAATTTCACTAAAAACTCACTCATCACACTCATTCACTTTCGTTCAAAGTCATTTCAAAATCATTCAGCTTGTCAATTTCGCGATGGTGTAAACTGTACTCCTTATCATACGCCTATTAGAGAGAGACAAACAGCTCATATCAAAGTTAATAAAGATATATATCCCTTGGTTTAAAATCTACTACAATGTTTCGAACAAATCTATAAAAAATCTTGATATTTCGGTTTGGAACAGGTCCGATATGATATTTACTAAATTGTCTCCCATCGCTCCAAGTTTTACGTTCTTTATGTATACATGAAGAGAATAAATTATAACGTTGTTCTTTGGACACATGTACATAACCATGTACCAGGGGATTTTCCGACGACTTCTGTTTCATATGTGTGCCTGGATGAGCACATACTACATGCTTCTTGCAAAGACTGAAATGTCCCAACAGTTACTATTTACGAGTAATTTTGGCGTTACTCTTCAACTTTTGTGGCTAATGGTACTCTTGTGTAACACCCTGAATACAGCAACGATTCAGAGTAATATAATAAAAAATGCAAAAAAGCGTTTGGGTTTCGATCTTTTGTTAATTTATTCATAACGCAGATATCCGCATAAAAAACCGTTTAAGGAAACGGACAAAACATTATCACTTACACTATGAAGACAAGACCGTCTGAAATTGCTTCAAAGTGTTATAATGTAGCGAATCATAGATCTAAAGCGTCGTTTAAATCTCTAAAAACAGAAAAAGACAATAATAATCATAATATTTCCTCATGGTATCATTAAAGATTGATAATACTAGACAGATATTTAGGAACATTGATTTTAGCTCGATATTTAGGCCTCAAGTAAATTCCATAACTAGTTGGATATATAAAATCCTACTGAAATATCAAGATTAGTAACATTCTAAACTAGCCTGTCTCAAACAGACTTATACCCCCCCCCCCTCCTTCATGTGCTTGTCAATAATGAAAAGCCATTTTTCACCAAAGGGTCATAACTCTGCCAAAGTCAATGGGTGGTAACCAAAATATCACTTGCACATCTCTGCCTGATACTGCTCACATCTGTAAAGTTTCAATGAAATCCCCTCAATCAATTGCTGAGCAATTGAGCGGACAAGAAAATGCAACAGACGGATGGACGGTCCAACCGACAATCTTTTAATTGCAGTGTTTTGCTGCGTTTTTAATCAAATGATAAAATGACCAAAAGATTTACATAGAAGATCGAAAAGCCTTGAGTATTCAGAGATGCTTTTTCTTCAAGCGTGTTGACCTGAGTAGCATCATAGGCCGAATCGCCTAAAATGTATGCTAAATTACTACGTACACTTATGTCCGAGATACTTTCAAGTTTACGGAATAATCCGAGCGATTTTCCGGATGGCCAAACCTTTATTATTTTAGTTCATTGGTTTAGATTTATGTAAATTAAGCTGCTCGTTCATGAAATCCAAGGTTTGGCATGGGAACAATCGCATTTCCCGCAAATGGACTATAGATATGATTGACTCGCTGATTTATAACATGTAACTATAAGGGTCAAGAGTACGGCATGTTAGAGGCTAGAGTACCTACAGTTTGTAGTCTTTCAGTTAGTTATAAACTCCAACAGAATTACATTGAGAGGGTAACGAACTCAATCAAAGAACCGATAGTAGACTGAAATGAAACGTTATGCAGATTTTTTTATTAAAAAAGCCAGAAGTATGATAAATAGTTATTTTTGTACGCTCATTCTAAAAAAACCACACAAAAGATACAGTTTCTCGTAGCACGATTGTTATTTTATGTGGTCCATCCGTTCCCCCATCACGAGGCTTGGTCTGTGAATCCATTACCTAGAAAATAATATGAAAAAGGCAAAGCCTCTGGCCGGGGTCGATTGAGACTTACTGCTATTTCAAATGATTTTTTAATGATAAAGTAGTAGCACGCCAATAAACGACATATATAACTAGTAAACGATTTAGAAAGGACTAACTGTGAATAAGTAATGAGTTTTACATTATCGAAAATTTCACTGGTTTGTTAGTGAAATTATCTTGTAAAAATTTCTTTGAAATTTCTACAAAATTATTAAAAACTCTGCAAAAAAAATCCAAGCCGCCGCAATATAACTGAAAGAAAGTTGAAAATGGTTTAAAACTCCATTCAAACAAACAAATCAAAATCACACACAAACAAATATGAGAAAAAGGTTCCGCAAAGACTCGCACCCATGATGTTCAAACCTACATGGGTGCGAGTTAGACCACACGACAACGGAGTCCTAGACATGGGTGCAAGATTAATAATTATATACAAATAATTTCGTTTTATCGATTTTTGGAAATTGAAATTCATAGACAAGTAAAAATTCATAGACTAGAACATCTGTGATCTAGCTGTAATCACGTTAATTTATTTTCGACTGTAAAATAAGGTAATTTCAGGAAAAATCACAAAGGATTGAAAGTTAACAATCAAACGACAAAACAAATAAGTTTCATCGTGGATTCTAAGATTCAACGGAGTTTAAAACATGATAGATAGGGAATGTTCCACGGTCGCGAGTTTACTTTTCGAAAACGACAAAAATTGAATACCAGAAAACAGCCGCATAGGTAATGGCATTGCCGTTTCTAGTTAAGTCCCAATAAGAACACATGAATAACGTATGCGTTGATGTTTTCCTGATTATCTAAATAATGAGGGGGTAAATTACATCTGTTTGCTGAGTGAATGACGTCCCGACCAAATGAAATTCAACGATGTTTAAAGCGTTTTTACCTTACCGAGCATTTGCAATGTTTTGGTCTATGCTCAACAATAAGAAGCGAACGCGAAGGACGCCGAAATTGTGATACTGTTCTAAAACGAGGCTGACAACTACTTTCGAATTCACAAATAAACGAGAGCGACATGCTTAACCTATGCGGATACATGAATAATACCGTAAACCGGTGTCGAATACCATTAGATCCCGATATTAAAATGACCAGTTCTTAAAAAGTTGTTATTCACAATCCAGACACTAGGGAGTCAAACTAGCTTCGAAAGAACATGGTTACTATGCTTGCGGTCTAGTCACGTTTAGAGATAAAATCAATTATGATAGCGTAATGAAGGGGTAATTTACTAATTGATTCCAAAACTTTCCAAAAATAACCCTCCTGTCGTGAACAAAATCCTAAGATGAACGTGATAATCCTCGTTGTTGCGTAATCCCCAAAATTCTGAACCAAATGTAATTATTGTTACAACCTTGTGCTGAAATCAAACACTAATCGACACCATTTAACGATGGATGGCCTTAACCTAGTAAACCATAAAAATCTAAAATAACTAATATATCGAAATCCCAGTACCAAAAGATCGTTGATGTCTATACAGTGTATATGTACTTACGACAGTTGAGCATTAGAATGACGATTAAGTGTGACCATAAGATTTTTTAAAACATAATTGAACAGAATGTTCTTACTTACTCACGAAGGAATGAAACAAAGCCCCTATTAACACTGTATGAATCTATATTTTGGTTTTATAAGTTTTTTTGTTCAATATCTTCATAGATTAGAAAAAGAATCTTTTCTTGCGACCTAGTACAGATCTTTCAGGTTATAAACAGTTTTCTTATGGAACTTTTTTTCTGCATAAATGAAGAGTGGCGGATGGCTCAAGATTTTAACGATGGCAATAATTCGAGATAAATCTGAATGGAAGACGAATATAACTGAACAATGTGGCAAACGCACGTTACACCGCTAGATGTCAAAGTATGAAAAATAGAAAAGTGGAATAACTAAAAAAAAATAAGCTATGTAGAGTTATGTTTCTACGTTTCTTTGCCATTGCACCCCTTAATCATTACGGGAACATAACTGCCAAGTTTCAAGTCAATCCGACAGATGCCAGAGTTGTGCTCCGGACAAAGAAGTGGATCCCGCTCTCCCGAACAACAGAGGCAACGGGTGATCACATAATGCTACCCATCTTTCGACGGATATAAAAAAAAACTGAAGCATTTGCTAAAGATTGTGTTGACAATTCTATTGTATCTAAACTTATGACAAGCCTCTCGGATTTCTCAATATCGTTCGGATGCTTTAATACTGGAATTTAAGCCTACTGATACAGTGTTGTCTGCTGTACTTTCAGATTCGTGACTAGCCTGCTTTAGAAGTCAGATACTGCAGACCATAACTTTTTTCAGACATTTGCAAGTGGAATAAGAACGGCGGTATATATCACACGACACATTTTTGATATATAGAGGATATTAGATGAGTAGTCATTGAATACTGAATTTATTAAACGAGTCATCTATAAACAGATAAATCGAGGCAGTGCCGAGTTTTTATCTGTTTATAGATGACGAGTTTATTCATTCGGTCTTTGATGAGCAAATACTTAATATTCAACCTCCGTTGTGACCTGAATTTTTGTGATTAAACGAGAAAGTTACGATATTTATCGATTCATATTATTCTGCGAAATGACGTCAGCATATCCATTATGACGTCATTTGCGTAATTGAATTATAACGTTGTTCTTCGTTCTTAGCTCATTTGCATTGTAATTCCACAAGTGTAATAACACCCATGTAATATCAAAAATGTTCAAAGGGGTTATTTCACTCCGGAGACGTATGTCATGTTATAATTCTGTAAATAGTCTGAAACACAGAAGACGGGAAATGCCAGGGACTTGCTGTATTTGGTAATTCTTTTAAAAAAAAAAAGCGTACCAATTAAGATATTAACAGCCAAGTACATTTTACTTGTTCGTCAATAACTTGTTTATCAGAAAAACTCGCAAAAGATTTGCAACTTTCAACAATTCCTGACATTTTCCTACGCTCTTTGCTTCAAACAGAATTCAAAATTGGGAACATATTATCGGTTATATTTACGATTTCCTGAAATTGCTGTTATTCTTGATTCTCTGTGATGGGAGTGTGTGCGGACTTTGTTAGGAAGTCCTTGTCGTCTTATAAGAATATCTTCTGCTACTCTTAAACAAAATTTACCTTGTGGCGACGGTTAGGATGTTTTGCACGATATACAAATACAATTAGTTGTTTATAACTAATGATGCACATTTCGTCGTTTGATTTCACACAAAAAACCCTTTCTCCGGAAAGGCGAGATTTGAAATGAGTGTTAGGTAAATGTTACTGTAATAGTCTAACGTGCGTCCATCGCGCACACCTGAAATTGTTCGAAATGCGTGCAAGGGTTTAAATACTGTGCATTCCAAGTCAACGGTACGCACGTTTGTAAAATGTTAAAAAGGAACTGCATTTACCAGACAGGTTTATTCCTATTTTACGGAGAGAATTTCATTTCTCATCTAAATAAGGAAATCATTTTGAATTTTCTTCGTCTTCCCCTTCTGTCAAAGCAGGAGTTTTACGAGTTCAGCTGAAAAATGTTAAAGAGTACGTCTAACAAACAACAATTGTATATAAACCAGTCTTAAAGTCATAAATACAAACAACATTTCAAAACGAATAGGGATTTCATTATAAGAATATTATGAAACCAGTCTGAGAAAAATAACTAACAATAAATTTTCCTTTACATTTTTTCATAAATATAACTAATTATGGTCAGGAAATCAAAAATTGCAATTTTCAAATGAATTGTAACAGCCCAGTGTTATTAAAAATCAAGCCACAACAAGCCACAAACATTCTTCGGGTCATATAAGAATAAAATATAAGTGAAAAGCATCACTTTGAATCAATGTAAATATGCTTCTATCAAATCGTAGTAAAATAGAGTTCCTCAATGCCAATTGTAAAACAAATTTCAAAGACAATACATTCTAATGAAATACAGGTTAAGTCCAGACTGTAGAGGGTTTGCGGGTTATCATTTTTTTTCTGTTTTGCAAGATTTAATGACTATCATTTAGGTCGAACCACATGATGAAAATGTATCATCAATGATTTACGTAAGTTTTAAGCTAAAAGTAGTTACTCTGTCTAACAAAATTGGGCAACTAATAACGCGACTATAGTCCGTTTGACTTCTATAAGGACCAATATTTCGCCGAATATCTCAGAATTGGATTAATGAAACGTATCTTTTTCGTGTCATAGCATATTTTCTACCTAACACCATGAAGAGATTTGTTTTTCAGAATTTTTGAAGATGTAATAATGATTTTGTCCGTCCGTCTACATGTTAACTTTCTGCCTTTCATACCTACTCATTTCTGTAATAAACGGAACAGCGAATTGTCTATCCAAAAATAGCTCTGATTTGCATAGGGGCCGAGTCAAAAGTGTATGAATTTTGGCAAGTCTTTTTAGTATAAAATCGAGTCTTTTTGTAAAATTAATTTCGTAGATTGTTTACTTCCTTAGGATATCAATTTTACTGTATTCTGTATTTGTTACAAAAACTGTTTGACCAGGTAAAATAAATGATAAAAGTTTTTATCCATTCTGAGATGAAACCCATATCCCCTTATTTAGACCAATCAAAAAGGATTATTTTACGAAGTGGTTAGGATGTTCACGAGGAAAAATAGATAATCAGGCGAGTAATAACGGTACAAATCGCGAGATATTTAAGTTTAAGATGTCCTGACCGTCGATATGCTAATTAGTTTTTTCCAAATATGGAATAATGGACATTTCTTCTGTCAAATGTTTAGTATAAAACCACGTTTTTTACTATTTGTTTGTACACTTTCTTAAAACTAAACAGCTTTCATCACCCCTCGTGTTTAAGAGCAGAAAATGCGAAAATATTATCATTAACTAGATAGACAAAATCATTACTTTAAAATTATTTTGTTTCCAAAAAAAATATTTTTTGGAATGGTATTAAGCTGAAATTAATATTTAACCACATAGAAATTCTCCATTCAAACGCAATGTTATGTAATTGATGAAAAGGTTAGTCCATATAGAAGTCAAACGGACTATACCTTTTAAATATTTGCATGGTGCTATACTGTATTCAAAGTTATTTCAAATGCACTACATGGGTCAACTTTTTAACCCTTGATAAAGCAAAGCATCTTTTCAAAACTACTGTCACATGAACAATTTAATTGTAATGCCCCGATATTTTTTTTTTTTTTAATTTGCCTATATCTGCTAAAAACTAACAAAACCTATTTAAGTGACTTTTAGGAAAGTAATTTTTCAAACTTGATAAAAAAGAAATAGTTCAAACTCTGTAGTTACATTTTTAAATAGCGGATAGTATCCAACTCTTTAGTGCAATCATCTTTCAAAATGCCATCTTGTCAGTTTGGTCTAACTCCAGTATCCGGTTTAGCTGAAGTGTGAATGCATAAAGTCAGAAAATGGTCCTTTACTTCGAATAGATGGGGTGAAATATATATTTTCGATCTAAATATTTAAAGAAAATTGCGAAAAACACATTACTCTGAGTATCCAAAACACAAAAGTTTTCATAGAGAAAGTACTATTTTAGATTGACATTGTCCCTTCTTACCTATAGCTGTAGCTAATCATGCGACTTCGTCGAAAATACATATATCTTTACATTTTTCACAATGAATTGCTTCGAATTCAATAATTATTGTGTCCAAGGTAATGTCTAAAACGCGCATCATACTTATAATTTATTTGAATGATCAAAATGAAATGACTAAAACATCCTTTATTTATGTGTAAGAGGCTCTATATTACGTAAACTTGTTGCCAAAATCATCTATATTTTCAAATAATTTATTGATTCATCTTGGCACATCAATTACATGAACTTGAAAGAATTGTATTTAATCATTTTGGTCTAATTTGCTCTCAGAAGGAATTAAAGGCTAGATAAAAAAAAATTACCATTTGTGTGGTCCACTTTCTTTTAACGTTTATGATTAAGGACAACAATGCTGGTACTGAACAAGGTCCAATCCCAAAAGAAGGCATACAAAGTATGTTATTTCATTACATGTATTAAACAGGAATTTCCGACCGCATCAAGCAATTACTCTTTGGTCGACCTTGAAACCTATCCTTTTTAGCCACAATTATGTCCCATGAATAAAAAATGTATTTTAATGACAACTTATCACAAATGTAATTACTTGAAAAATTGATTCATATATACAAATAGCTTCACGAACAGATGTAATAGATGCATGCTGAATTCGTTAATATTTTTGGACCCGAGATAATCATTTATTTTTGTGCTCAGTTATTTGAACGTTTTTGACTACTTACTTACAAGTATTACACGGCTTTTAGAACAAAGTCATGACAAAATGTCTTCATCAATATTTGGAGCACTGTTTAACTCATAACTAGTAAACGACATCGCCAAAGCATTAAAGATATATAAGCTCAATCTCAAATGTGAGCAAAGCAATGACTCTGGTCAGTCTGTGCATCAGCACAGTCTGACTAGGGTCTTCACTTTACGCTTTGTAGGTCCGATAGTGGCTTTAGAAAGTCGGGGAAACATCTAATTATACTACGCGACAGTCAATGTAGGTTGAGGTTGGCCATTCACGCACTTGTCAAATTGTTGGAAATGTCATACACAGACTCATACATGTATATTTTAATGCATATTTTTCGTTGAACAGTAAAATGCTATGCTTTCAATTCAATAAAGCAAGGGTTCGGTCTACGAGTAACTCCCTTGTGTAGCCGCTCCTATGTGCGAACATTGTCCCGCCGACAAAACCAGTCGAGTTATCAGAAAATAAAAGCAAGAGCGTCAGAATGGCGCATGTTTAAACAGCTGAAGTAGCACAACCTCCCTTTAGTGTGCATTCCATTAAGCCATGTCGCCTTTAACAAACAAGTCATCGAGCACAAAAACGATCCTCCTATTGATACAGAACAATCTTGTAATCTACGTTTACACGTTGATCAGGACCAAAGTTCGACGTAAGTATCAGATGTTGATTATAAAGGGTTGAACTAGTACGTGTTTACTGGCGTCTAGACTTTGGTCCTACGTTCTGGATGAACGACCCCTGATATATGTAGTCTGTCTTTAAATACTTGTATATGTGTCAACTCAGGGGTATCGATTGAGAGGTCATTAACTTGCTTGAAAAAGTCAAATAAAAAACGTGGCTGTGCAGATTTGTCTACTTTGGGATTAATGAAGACAAATATAATACTATTTTATATAAGAACCTGAATTTTGAAAAAATCGACAAAAATCTTAAAAACATGCAACACATTTTTTTAAAATTGCGTCTTTGTAATCAATCATGACAGAAAGGTGAACTAGCTTATATAATATATTTTACACTAGTTTACCACCATTCTTATATTAATTCAGTTTAACTCGTTGTTGTTGTTGCTGCTGCTACTACTACTACTGCTACTTCATCTATTGTTGCTAACTCTTATACTAATAAAACCGGATATTTGTTAAAGATGTATTGCAACTGCTTCAGTAAGTGGTAGTTTTATACATAATCATATTAAAAAAAACACTTTAATCTCGCAAAACTCCATATTTATGATGGTTTTTACTTGTATGTTTGATAAAGTAAATCTCTCTTATGTTCCTTATTCGCTTCATTGTACAAGTAGCATCAAGCTCGATATTTCGTATAGAAGCAAGGGTTGGTGAATAATTTTGCAGCTCGAGTTTAACAATTAAGTAATCAAGTCAATCTGCAGCCACCACGAGTATTTCTGAGATCGGCCTTGATGTCTATCCTTTGTAACCACAATCATGTCATATATCTCGTACAAAAAGTCAAGTGATAATATGTTAATTTGTAAACCACGAACACCCATAATAAAATGTAAGCTGATAAAAAAAATCAAATTATATTTAGGCCTATCTACTTACTTATCATTTTCATAATTGTTATCAACATTACTGCTACTATATTATCATTATAATTATTTTCAATTAATTTTATTCACTTATTTATATCAACTATTCATTGATTGATTTACAAAGATGCAGGCCCCGAGATATTTGACTTTTGTTCTACGAAAATTATTCAATTTTGTTTTCTATTATTATAAACGAGTGCTTTGCTTGGCTTATCAAGTGTGTTTTATAAGCGAACAACATTTTGAGTTAACATTGCTACGTGTGCAAAAAGTGGTTTCATTTAATGCCCCAAAATGCATGAATATTTTTCCGATTTCATTTAGGCTTGAAATGAAAAAAAGAAGAAGAAAACAAAAAATCACACTTATATTCGAACCGCTTCGAAAATTCATACAGTTTGACTACGGTTTATTTTTGTTTTCTTCCATCTCCTAAACATGGGTGGTAAACGAGGGAACGTGTCCCAAAAAGAGGCAACGATTCTGTGTTGTCACGTGACATACGGGTACTTCCGAGGTAGCTGCAAAAAGCGAAAATACGTCAACATAGGTAGGTGTCCCTTAATAATTTCATTAAAACGAGCTTTTGAAAAATTCGGCGATGTCGTAATATGAAGAAATGTTGAATGCTTATCTTGCACAAGAATGTGCTAGAATATACGATGTTAGTAAGCATGGTTAAACAAGGTACGTCATTTTGCACGTGCAAGATTAGACTCTTTTTAGGCTCCGCTTCAATAACATCAGATATGGTGAAACGAACCAAAGCGGGTAGACGTTTTTGATAATTTCACTGGTTAGGAGATGAGCTTATCAAATAATGACATACCGTTATTTCACGATAATCCACCGAAAAGATATGATTCCTCGGCAATCTCATTTGAAATACTGGCACAAGGCCTTAATTATAAGTACGTCTGTGCTAACTCTAACTTATTATATCTGCCAAAGATTTTTGCTTGGACGGAAAAGTATCGTGAGAAGTAGGATAAGAATATTATCAGATCTACAGATAGAGGGGTGTTTTGGATGTTAGATCCAGGTATTTTGATAATAATAATGAGTACCCACAACATAGGGTTTCATTGATAAATAAAGATTTTATACTGGCTTTAACATCTCCCTCCTATCTGTACCTCTGGTATTATTACTGCTCACGTGCCCGGCAAGTCAATCACAAAACCAATAGTTCGAGAATGAGAACAGTTTGTAAAAATAACTCATTTTTCTATGTCAAGAATACCTCGAACTCGTAAACAATTAATATTTAATAACTTTTCAATCAGATTTTTATGTTGCAACATTGATCATCAATTATACTCAATAATGTTGTAGCTTTGTAATAGATACTCCGTAGCTACGTTACTTAAGAAGGCTGTCGATCGGGTATTATTTATCAGATCTTTTTCAGGGATAATTTCGTCTCGGACACATGTTCTTGGTTTGCGAAAGAGTTTGTTTTATTTGACCTAAGCAACTAAATTTAGGATTTGCTAGTCACTTGCATAGGCCATAAGTCTTGCATATATTTATGCATATTTATATACACACATATTTTTTTTAAAGAAAACTGCATTCAGTTGTTACCCTGAATGAGTGCAGTTTTAAAAAAGTAGAAGGTTTTATTCCAGTATACCAGATGTCAAAATTACTCTAAAAGTTAATGTCGTTAATTGATAGAATCAAAACTCCAACGTTTAAGTGCAGTTTTAAACCTAATGTCACACACATCTTCCTCTCTCATCGGAAATGTTTTCAAAAGTGTTTGTTTGGCTTGATTAGTTCAATGAAACTCGCCTAAAATTATGAATGAATAGGTAATGCTATCAAAGTCTATATGTAGCCTTTACAAGAATCGTTTACAATGGAAGTATACTTTTGTCCTTTTTCTTAACCATCTCAATTTTTTTTTACCAATAATTCCACCCACAATTAAACCACCGAAGGACAGAAGTCCAGAAAATTAAGTTGTTTATGAGTAGAATTCCTGTTAAGTCTTGCATGAAGAATAACGGCATATATTTCTCACGATATCATTAATATATAGATAATCGCTGTCCTTGGAAAATAATTAGCTTCCAAGGCAGCCTGCTAAATAGGGAACTTGCTTTGATTTGATTTGAATTGGGGTTTTACGTCGCTTTCAACAATCTCTCAGTTATATCGCGACGACTGGAGCACCTAACGATGGATTCCTGGTATTTCTCACACCAGTACTACCACCACATCCCCTTTCCTAGCCTCCAGTTGCTATTCCACAAAGGTTTTTGATTATCTACCCATTGATGGAAGACAAATGCCGGAAAGGATAAGTGCCGCGGCCGGGGATCGAACCCGTGCGAATATAGACCCCTGGATAAGAAGTCCGGCGCGCTACCAACTGCGCTATTGCCGCGGCGGGGAACTTGCTAAAAAAGGGTTTGAACTTATGGAGACTGCCAAAAAGGTACATTTTATTATGCAAGTGCCCAAAGGATGAGCATTTCTGATGTTCTGAAAAAAAAAAAGCTTTATAATCAGTATTATTTAGGAAGGCCTTCTATTTTTAAGATCGCGCGTGATAAAGTTCAATTTATATCTTATAATAGTTATTTTTTCTGCTTAATGCTTGCTGAGGTTACTATGCGTTTTTAGCTCATTTGCATATTTATTTCACTTGTGAAATATAGTATCAAAAATATTCTAAGGGGTTATTTCACTCCCATAGGTTATATTATAAAAATAGTTTTTCATCTCTAAATATTTTTCCAACAGCTCACAAATGAATACGTGTTCCAGAGGTTTATGGTCGTAACCTTACAGTCGGGTGACTTGTCTTTGTCAAAGCTATGGAATTTTCAGCAGTATTTCGGTGAGAACTTGTGCAAATGTCATACATTGTTTCGACAATTTTCCAGTTCATGAGATTGATACGGCTGAAATCAAATACGTGCACGATTAATTAAAGTTGGCACTCACCGAATTTTGTATAATTTCAATGACCCAATGGCTCTGTTTTTCAAAAACATTTCTAGCCTCTCGACAGAAAATTATAAACTGCATTCCTATATTTTAATTATCATGAAGGCTTTGTAGGCTTCTTATAACTTATAAACCATGTTGCTTTATGTTTTTTTGTTGTTTTTTTTTTCATTTATAACCCGCTTTGCGCACAAGTGCACGTGTAAAGCGGGATACAAATTGCAAAGATCCTTTCCAAGGTGGGGAATCACGTGACTTCAGCTGGTTACCCGTACTAAAAAATGGCGGCTGAACCTCACTGCAGGATGTTTTTTCTGGTATATTTTCTTTCATTTCAAATTTTAGTATTAATTGCATAGCCCGCCATATGCACAAGATGAATAAGTATTTCCACAAACAAGTATTTTGCCCAGATTTCCTCCATTTAGTCAAACACTCTTGAAATGTAAAGGACATGTACTTAATTAATCAAATTTCCCCCTTAAGACACCATAGACACCATAAAATACCCTGTTTAACCAAGAAAGGCACATGGAAAATGAGTTGATAAAAGATATCATCTTTCATAAGAACAGGAAACATTGATTTGTACAATTTTGCCAGAAAAAGAAGATTTTGTGTTTTGGGTTCAATGTATTAACGAAACTATTGTGGTAACATGTACGAACAAATATTATTTGTGGATTAATCCACAATTAAAGCAATACTTTGAAATAATGTTCAAGGGTTACAGACATTCATTTATATTCCTATAGT
Organism: Fragum whitleyi; assembly: GCA_948146395.1. Taxonomy (NCBI): domain Eukaryota; kingdom Metazoa; phylum Mollusca; class Bivalvia; order Cardiida; family Cardiidae; genus Fragum; species Fragum whitleyi. The sequence goes on from OX411555.1 coordinate 56,609,784, forward strand.
CCGTTTGACTCCTATTTGGACCAAAGTTTTCATCAATTACTCAAAAATATTTTGGAAAATATTTTGTATTTGGTAATATTAATTTAAGACTTATAACACGTGAAAAAAATCTTGAGAATGAAATGGTTTCAAAATGATGCTTTTGCCTATCAAAAAAATATATATTCGAATTTTTTTCGTTTAAAAAAAGAGGGGTTGAAAAGGCTTTTTTGTACTAAAACAATGTTAACATATACGAAAACAAGTGATTTTATACTACACTTTTGACAGAATAAATGTCCAAAGCGATGCTTTATTGCCTAATCTAGCCGAACTGATGGCCTGAAATGACTCTGGTGTGTTATCTGGGTTAATTACATGTTTATATCTTGGTCTTTTAAATAAAACAAACTGTTGTATTTTGAAACAAATAACACCATCGTATTAACCAGGAAGCCTCGGAAAGTAATACCAATGGTCGGCTCAGTAATTCTAGTTTTTGCGTCACGTTCAATATGTCGTCTGACAAAAAAAATCTGATTTAGACTTGTTAATAATTTTGTCGTCAGTCTGCATTTCTAAATCCCATAAAATTTAATCTGTTGTTTAAGTGTCATGGTCTATGAGTTTTTGATAAACGACACGAGACATTTTCTGATTACTTATTTATATGTTTGTCATCAAAACACGTTCATAGATACTTACTAGAGTATGAATAGGTCGAGGTTACAGAGCTTCAAAAAAGCAATTCATCATGTGTATTTTCAAATCTGAGCTCTGACGTAGGCGTTGAGTCCATTACCATAGGTTTAACGGGTATATTTAAAAAGAATATGATAGGAATTGGACGTGATCCCTTCACTTTGAAAGTACACGAATGAGTAAACCTTACAATCTTAGTCAAGCAATAACTTTTACTTGAAAGGTAAATAGTATCTTCCTAATGTATTTTTTTAAACCTGCTTTATCTTTTTCGAAAGAATAGCACATAGGAATTTAACCGTTAGAAATAGATATCACGGCTCATCGCACAAAATCTACCTGTAGGTTAAACCGATTTTAAAAATCTTTTGTTTTACCGTACTAATTACAAGGTAGATTTTGCATATAAACATTTCCACATTTCTTCTGAGAGTAACACTAAATCATTTTAAAATAGAAAACGACTTTATTGATAGAAATGCACTCTGCCCTGCGATCACATGGATCAGGATGTCAAAACGTGGCTCTCTGTTTGAAAGGTATAACCAACCAGCTTTAGACTCGGGTGCACGTGCAAAGCGGGGAATAATTTGGAAACAATTTGTACCGTTTTGTCATCCTGAACGCAGGGCTGGTATAAAATGATATAACAAGCCGCCGTCGTAGCGTAGTTGGTAGCGCGTGGGGCTGTCAATCTAGAGGTACCGGGTTCGATCTCTGACGGCGGCACTCATTCTTTCCGACTATGTGTCTCTCACCAATGGGTTGAAAATCGTAGACCTATATGAGATAGCAACTGAAAGCTAGGAAAGGATGTGGTGGTTGTACTGGTGAGAGAAATACTAGGAAACTATTGTTAGGTGCTCCAGCCGCCGCAATATAACTGAAAAAATATTGAAAGCGGCGTTTAACTCCATTCAATCAGTTAATCAATCAATGAAATGATATAACAAGAAATTGATGGTAAGGGTATCAAAATGAATAAAAAAAATTAGTGAACTCAACACTGAGGGACTAAAAAAACGCAAATTTAAATTTGGCATTTTTTCGAACCTTCCGAAGTGATTTTGTTTCTAATGATTCTACACTGAGCCAATGCATCTGCAAAATTTGTCATAAATTCCATTACAAACTGAAATGTTAGAGCAGGAACCTTCCACCTTCCAAAGTAGACACCCAACTTCTCAAAATAACAACCAGTCGTCGAACTTTGAATAATCAGTGCAAGCTCAGTGAACCTTAGTCATATTTAGATTTTTTAACATCATAAATCGGAATTCAACACTTTGCCTTGAATATTGTCCTTGACAACAAAATTACATAAGACACTGGCCTTGGAAAAGGCTTACTTGAGTCATTGAAAGACGTTGAGTAGTATTTAGGTAAAACATCTACCATCTAACCTTTACGGGTACTTCTGCTTCTGTTTCTGTTTGGTTACGGTGCAGGGCCTTTACGGCATATACACAACGGGAGAGAGAATATATAGTGCTCAGTAGCACTTGTTAAGGGCTGATTTAAACCCTCCTACTGTTTAATCAAGCACGACAGTGTTTTCCAGATGGTCTCACTCTAGATTTGTTCTTATGAAGAAAGAGTTATTTTATTTTTCTAATTTACACTTCTACTGTCTAATCAAGCACGACAGTGGTTTCCAGATGGTCCCACTCTAGATTTGTTCTTATGAAGAAAGAGTTATAATATTGTTCTGTTTTACGCTGGTCAATTTTGAAGCATCTGCCCCGCGTACAGGATCACCAAACAGTGCAAATAGTTCGCCAATTATACCAGGCTTTGCTCGCAAGTGCATGTGCAAAACATTTATTACTTACCTGTCGAGGATGTTTGTTGTGTACCGTTTAGCTCTGATTTGTCGTTTCTGTCGAAGTTGGTTCAGAAATTCTCCTGGTGGTAGAGGCTGTATCAGCCCCTCGGCCACATCGCAGAAAAATACTAGCCTAGTAAAGCTGTGTTGTTTAAAATGCGATCCGCTCATGTTCGCGTAATTTGTAGTCTTCTGTGATAAATCTGGCTGATCATCTATGAATTAGTTCTAACTTGTCTATGTCCTGTTTGAGATATGCGTCCCTTGTATTGCAGCTGTATTCTAAAATTGTGCTCTCTAATGGTATTATGCTGTTTTATTACACTTGGTAGGAGTGTAATTTAAAGTTCCGCTTGAGGAAGGCAAAAGTGTAAAATTTCAAAAATACAAGAACATTTTAGCCTATACTTATTGCATTAAAAGGCATGTTATGAGATTGTTTTGTCTGGAACGAAAGAAGAGTTTCAGAATACTTTTAGATACATAATGTTGCAAGTGGAGCTGTAAATTCAATATATATAAGAACAAATATATAATCGTATTTATGAAATAGATATGGGTAAACGATTGGAAAAGTAAATTTTAACCATTTAGGACTCGCTGTATCAACCAGGCACAAGCTCCTTAGCTGGAAAATTGCTATGGATTTTGTTTGCAATGTTAAATACAACGAGAGTTATTACATCGGATATCTCACATATCACGCTAGAAGGAAGATCTTTTTCGTATGCAACAATCTTGAATAGAGATCTTGTACGATTTTGAATTATAAAGAGAACTTTGTTTGAAGAATCAGTAGGGGTATTCCGTAGTTTCGCACTGTTATCTTTCCGATAGCCCTTCAAGTTACATAAACCCTTGAAATACGGTATAGAATATGACCAGCCTGCACAGACGTGCGGTCTGGTCTTGGCCCATTCTGCCTGCTTTGTACTTGATAATTATGCGTGGAACTATTATTCTGAAATTGGTAATTTTGAAAGGCGATGTGTATAATTGATTGATTGATTGAATGGAGTTTAACGCCGCTTTCAACATTATTTCAGTTATATCGCGGCGGCTGGAGCACCTAACAATGGATCCCTGGTATTTCTCTCACCAGTACAACCACCACATTCTTTCCTAGCCTCCAGCCGCTTTCTCACATAGGTCTACGATTATCAACCCATTGGTGAGAGACAAATAGTCGGAAAGAATGAGTGCCGCCGTCGGGGATCGAACCCGCGAGCTCTAGATTGACAGTCCGACGCGCTACCAACTGCGCTATGACGGCGGCATGCGCTGTGTATAAACCAGGAAGGTGAAACAATTTCGGATTCAAAATTGGTTTTGTCCAGTCAGAAAAAAGTGTGGTCATGTGTAGTTCAACACGGTCAAACTTAAGGCCTATTTTTTGAAAGTCAAAACTATCGTGCCCCAGGTTAAACCCATCAATATTAACCTAGTCATCGTAAATATCGCGGTACGCCCAGGGTTTAACTGGAACAATAATACTAAATAGAGACCGTCCTACTCTATCCAGTAAGGACATTTTTTTATCTTTTGATTTTTTTTCTGGTGCTCGAGAGTGTCGACCCAATTTTTATCAAAACTGGAATAAAATAAAGTGACCTTTCATCATTTGTTTTTATTTCCTCCGATGGACTGTGCATTTGTCTGGTATCTACATACAATATGGGGTATTACTTTAACATTTTATAAAGAACCAATCCCAAATTAGGGATTTGGTTCTTTATAAAATGTTTAAGTAATACCAATATCTTAAATTTCAATCTGCCATTAGAATTGATTAGGTGAGTTTTTATGACACATCAACAATTTCTATAAGAGAGATTTGTTGGTGGAGAAAACTCTAGGAAGACACAGTGACATTTCATTCGGACCAAAAAGAAAGAATAAAAACAAGAGGACCATGTTGGTCCTAAATCGCTCATCTGAGTAAGTCATCTCATAACATACTGACATGGGTAATAAATACTAGAGACTGTTCTAATGTACATTTAGGATGGTTTTAAAAAGAACAAACTTTAATTTAATCCTATTGTATAAGATTTCTTTTAGTATGACAAACATCAAAGGGGAATAAAACAAAAATTAAGCTATGTAGTGCTAAGTTCTTGTGCACTGCACTTCGTAATCATGAGAGGAACATAACTGCCAACTCTCAGTCAATCTGACACAAGGTGACAGAGCTCTAGAAAAAGAAGTGGGTGTTGCTTGACACCTGACATCACGGGTGTTCACATAATACGTCATAAACTCACCTAATTAAAGAAATCCATCTTAAGATTTTAATATTTGGCACCTGATCTTGTAAAGCATTCACCTAATTATCTGAATATTTTATTAAAAGTATCTGAGAACGATTGATATCATGCAATAGCTTCAATAAAATTATTCCATTTAATGTTCTTACTTCCAAAATTAAGTTAGAATTAAGTCGATCAAGCTTACTATACAAATACAATATAAAGGCTAATAGAAGGTAACAATTATAAGTAAATAAATTTGATCCAATCTAACTCAAAACATCTGTGAAATTGATCTATCAAAATCTTCCAATAATGACACTAAAACTGAAATGAAAATAACTGAACCCTTTTGTTTGTATTCCGAATACAGGATTTTAGGCATTTTATATTCTAATTTTTATTATCTCCTTCGACCCATTATCTTGTTTGATGTGTCCCGAGAAATAAATGAAATAATATTGACCTTACTATTTATATTTTATGAACGTCAAAGTAATCTTTTTTTAGTAAGAGCCAAATATATATATATAAAAGTTTCTGATTATTGTTACTGAACAATATTAATTTCGCTATGAATTTGAATTAAGTTCGATACGGTGCAGCTCCTTTTGGTCGTTATAAGCATTATCTTCAATTAAACCAAATGAATAACAACAAGGATTGCGCCCTCTAAATCTTTTTTGTTTTTAACAATCTTCAACCTTGGACCAATAATTTTTGACAGAAATAAAGTATTTCCCGATGACATCTAATGGACTCGGTATAATCTGACTGATTAAAATTCAACTTCTAGGATTCGGTCACTCATATGAACCGGAATTTATTTTAACTGTGTCATCTGGAATAGGTGAAAGCATCCTAAGGTTAGACCATAAATTCATAATGTTAAATTAACCTTGATATCGCTATGAGCAATTGTCCTTCAATGTCCGAAATTACCTATATATCTTTCTCGGGTCAAACGACAGAAAATAGAAAAAAATACAAAAAGATAAATGAATATATAGATTGTCTATGTCTAAGGCTATGGGCAAAACAAGATTAGTAAAGACTTAAATTGTGATGTTAAATCATTCTAGAAACTGGGTTCTGGGTTTCTATGTTCAAGACAAATCTATTTTTATGTAACAGTGGGTGCGCCTTGATGGAGTCAAATTAAGACAGAAAAGTCACAAAAGCAAATATTAGTAGGGTCCATTAGATGGCACTACAGTCCAGATATCAATGATATGCGGATAAAAGGTTCAGAGAGGATTCTTTAAATATTTCGTTCTATGTTCATTGTTGCCATACATTGGATCTACTAGGGTAAAACCCAAATATCTTTACAGGGCATCATATGAACACACTTTGTACACTTTCATTATATGGTTCTACACGCAAAATATTAATGTTCTATGGAAACATTTCTTCCTCAATTTTAATAGAACAAAACCCCGAACAGTATGGGCTTACAAGTTATCATTATTATTATTATTAATTATTATTATTATTATTATTATTATTATGAGTTCATTCCCGTTTGAAGAAAAATGTTGCTCAGATAGTCAATGTTTGTCTTCTATAACGAACAATCATCGGATATTTCCTAAGCATACACGCACGTAAGATCATATTCTAAATGACGTCATCACAACGCACGTTTTCGCGGTATTTCTGTGACCACATATACATATCAAAAATGTATATTTACAATACAAAATGCTCTGTACACGTGAGAAAAAGAATCTGATACTCGCCAAGGCTCGCTTAATAACTTATCAATTCTAGATTCGGTTAGTATCATTTTTCTAGAGAAATCTCCATGACAGATCCTATTTACAATTAAATCAAAATCTTCTCTAAAATACCTGCCTATGGGCGGGTCTTATGCATCAGCAACAAAATGTGAAAATTCTTTAGTGAAAATTATTTCTTTGTCACGGCTCGAATGATAGAAATGGTGTCTTATGTAATTTATCCTTAGGTAGACCTTTTTACAGATTTCACTACGAAATTTGGTCGGATGCAATACGTGGGCTTTATGGACATGCTTTATAAGCTCTCTCTGGATATACATGAATACTGAGGGGGTAAGAAGGAATGGATTTGGGGTATGATAATTTCTTGGTGGGCCCATTTTCCGTTTAATCGAAACAATTAAATGAATGGACAGTATACAAAGCTGACAAAGGCTTGGCTTATCAGCACGTTTAAATATAAGTGAATGGTCAGACATTTTTTAAAAAATTTCTTTGAAACTAGGCATCCGTTATGAATGATTATCAGTAGGAATGTTCATGTCCAGGAAATAAAACAATACTGAAGAAATGCTTGTAAATATATAATACATACTTAGTGTTTTATATGAGAAAAAATATCTAACGAGGTTGGGAGAATTGATAATTGTCTAGTCTCTGCCGAGACAATTATCAATTCCCACAACCGAGTTAGATATTTTTCATACAATACACTAAGTATGTATTATATTTATCTTATAACCTCTATTTGCCTTATTTTCATCGATGTTTCTTACTGAAATGCGTGTTTCTAAAAAATAACCGCATTATATCATTGTTCTAAAAATAACTATGTGATAACATAAAAAAATATCATATGGGATGTTATCATACGGATATTTGTATAGTTTTAAGATAAAAAGGTTTATATTGAAGTGTTTACAAAACTTCTTTTCTGTTACTAACTATTGCAAATGATTTTTGCTAATATAATTCTTTTGGGGAGGGATGAATCCTCTTTATATTCATGGACATCAATGTCTTTTGGTCGAACGCTAAACAATGTTAGTAATGGCGATTGTTTACAACAAGTATTGACCATATGTTACGACTTTAAACATTCATCTCTGGACAATTTTGAAACTAGAAATACAAGAAGATTGTGCTGATGAACTTTGGCATGACCAATGAAGGAATGCAATCAGACATTTGTTTCCTATCTTTGATTTTGCTAACGTGTTTGACCCATGACTCTGATATTGAACTTTGATCTGCTCTCTTATTTTCGTATCTGCTGACTCCAATATTACATTAAGTTAAAAAAAAATGACATTTGTACAGTTATTGGCATCGTGAAATTTACAAGGTACATGATTTGGGAATGGTTTCAAAATGACATTGAATGGGTGACAGGAGCGAGATTTGAATTAAATTAAGGGGAGGTAATAAAGTATCTATAATTTCGTCCTATTGGACGCAATTACCAAGCATTTATTACCCCCTTCAAAAATCTACCTATTTCCCTGATTGCATATCTTTACAGGCTAACAAGCCGATTTGAAATCCACAACAAACATGTGCAATCATTAAATCGATTTGAATGAAATGTTGTCGTTATGAGCGATTTCGAAACGGTTTTTGACGAATTCGGAGCGTTTTTGAATGGTATGAATAATTGTTTGGAATGAAGTAATGGAGAGCTTAGTGTGCAATTTAGAATTGTTTTGATCGAGGTGAATGTCAATTTCACGATGTGACAAATTACTGTAGATTATAATCTTATTCAGGTATAACGCATAAGCCTGATATTGAATTTGACCATGAACCCGTTTTTTACTATTTTGAATTTTATAAAAGTTAAGGTACAGTTAATTACATCGTGAAATTGACATTTAACTCTAAATCGCTCACTCAGCGCTCCACTCATTCATTCCAAACATTCATTCAAATCGATCAAAAACGCTCCAAATGACTGAAACGTATACAACCAATAGCTACATTCAAAATAAAAACAAATAGGAAAAAAACGTGATTTCACTGACATAATTGAAATTGTTAGCGTTTGATAGGTTCTTGAAAACATAGGAAGTAATTTACAGAACTTTTATGCATATTTTATTAAAGGGAGGTAATCAATATTGCTAATTTTGTTCATCCTGAACAAAATTTGCAATACTGGATTACCTCCCATTTAATTTACTCAAAAGTCGCTCCACACATTCATTCAACCTCGTTCCAAAATCATTCCAAAACCATTCATCTTGTCAATTTCACGATGTTGTTAACTGTAAATGATGGTGGATGAATGGTTCTTGCCTTATATTTAAGTCATAACATGGACCTTGACCTACTTTCTCAAAGTATAAAGCATTAGAAGAAGATTCCATTGAGATGATGCATGGGAGAATCCCATATTTAGTTACGTTTGCAGGAAAAACTTTAATTTTTGACTTACGCAAAAAATGATCGTAAGATGCTTATCAAAACAGGCATCTGGTATTGACAATGAACTCATATCTTTAGAATTGAATTAATGCTTGTCAAAAACTGAGTTGAGAAAGCAATTATGTTATCGGTAGTAAGGCGTCAATTATCCTTACAAAATATAAAATCCATGATTTGGACCTTGACCCTTGGACTTCTTTCTTTTTCTTTTCTTTTTTTCCCTCAAATACTGAAAATGAAAATTCATACATTCAAAATTTATTATTGAGAGCCAATTTGCTTTTGCCCAGTCATTGTGTTGAAGCCATGACCTCATCTATTCATTCATTTATCATTTTATCTATTTATTCATTTGTACACATCTCCCTAAGTTAAATATCTAAGATAGTATTGTGTAGACTATCTTTGTAGATAGAAAATTGTCTTTGGTCTGTTCTCTTTGGAATCATATTTCATCAAAAGTCAAATTAACAATTGGGCTTGTGCGTGACATTTTCAACAATTTCACAGGAAAGCATCTGGTCAGACAGTGCATCTGCACAACATATCCCGAGTCTATGCTATGTTCTCTGTAGGTAGATACGGTCTAGACTCCTCTTCAGCCAGACAGTTAGTACTTTAACCCTCTCCTGTTTTACAAAATTTTGGACCTGTCCAAATTCAAGGGTTTTGCAGACGAAAATTTAAAGTGGATTTAATTTGAAAAATAACCATTCAGTAGGGTAGAAAAAAGTGTGGAAAAAGAAGAAATTGCTTGTCAGAAGCAATTTCTTTTTTTCACAATGTTTTCTCAATCATAAAATTACAGGCACGTAAAAAAGCAGGGATTAAACAGCAAAGGGTTAACTGGTCTGCGTGGATTTCTAAGCTGCTCACTGTATGACCAACATTCACCTACGAAATTGTTGGGAATGACACGAGTAGGCTCAATTAAATTCCATAACTCTAAAAATTACTCGGAAATGGGGGGGGGGGCGAAGGTGGGGAAGGAGCGGGGGAGGGGGGGGGGCTTCCTACTTCCACCCTTTCAAAATTCATGGTTATAATCAGTTATATGTTTTATCACCAAACATTTCAACAGCAATTCTTGATTATTCGTGAAAAATTAGAATCCAAGTGACCTGTATTAAAATTATTTATGTTTATTACAAAAGGCAGTTTAAAAATTATGCAAAAGCAGAGAAAATATCCCGTTTAAAATATTTTTAGAAATAGAAAAACTGCTTACGGCTTCGATATTGTCCGCTAACAAATTAACACTTTTTTCCAAAGGTTTACATAATTATACGAGTAATTTTGGTTCAGAAAAAAAATCATTTTTTTATATGATTCCATATCAAAATTTTAGCAAAATCAATAAAAATCGAAAAGGGCGACCTCCTTATAGCAAACACAACGGGAAGAAAAACATTCATGAAATGGAGGTTAAATTTTCCTCTATCATAATTTGATGGATTTAAGTTGCCAAATGCTACAGTCAATTACATCGTGAAATTGACATTTAACTCAACCAAAACCATTCTAAATCAATCAATCAGCGCTCCAATCATTCATTCCAAATATTCATTCAAATCGATCAAAAACGCTCCAAATGACTAAAAAGTATACAACCAACAGCTACATTCAAAATAAAAACAAATAGGAAAAAATCGTGATTTCACTGACATAATTGAAATTGTTAGCGTCTGATAGGTTCTTGAAAAAATAGGAAGTAATTCACAGAACTTTTATGCATACTTTATTAAAGGGAGGTAATCAATATTGCTAATTTTGTTCATCCTGAACAAAATTTGCAATACTGAATTACCTCCCATTTAATTCACTCAAAAGTCGCTCCACACATTCATTCAACCATTCCAAAAATCATTCCAAAATCATTCATCTTGTCAATTTCACGATGTTGTTAACTGTAGCTGCAGAACAAGTAAAGAGAGGTTATAGCCATCGACGTTTGTCGCACGATGGACGACGAATAATGGAAAGTCACAAGAGTTCATTTCATTAAGAATAAGATTAATTTACTTCAAATAAAATTACGAAATCTGCATCTAAAATCAAAATATCAGTATGCAAACTTTTGATTGGATATTGCAACGATAATTAGGTAGGTCATTACGCGCTAATATGTAAATAAGCAATTACGCATTTGATAAAAAAAATGCACGTTTCCACAAATGAATATAGAGCTTGATAGAAACCTGTGATACAAAGTTTCAATGTTCAGTTATTATATGGGACTGATTTTTGAATTAATGTAATCAAAATGTCACAAACAATAGTGTTATGAAATATTTCAGTCCTTCGGGTGAAATAAATTACAATAATAATCATGAAAAATAACCGTAAGTGTTAAAATATGAATCCATTTGTGAGATATATTCTATAAATAGACAAAAATACTGAATTAGTATATTCATATACAAAACGTGCCACAATTAAATATTGATACAGATCGGATATCAATTAATTAGTTTCGATTTTACGATTCAGTGCAACCGAACTTGATCGTTGATGCAAACACCATAAATTGAATCCTTACCTTGACCTAGTTCGGTCTTGAGTTAATGAATTGTGTTTATAAGCAATCCCTTAAAACTTCATGACTATTGATTAGTTTTTTATCTATGGTGGATTTAGACGAAAATGGTTAAATGAAATTTATTATTATGGGCTCATTATGTGTAGCACATGCGTAGTTTTTATTACGAAATAATTTGTTCATTTACTAATACATGTATACGCTAATAAGAGCGTATCCTCTAACCTTTATGTCAAGTAAGAGCGTTGTAACTTGAATGGTGTTGGAGTTAAAGGGACATGTTAACACGGTAAATATTCGAAGACAGATAGACAGGCGGACTGATAGAAAAAAAAGACAGATATGCGGACAGATAGATAGACAGACAGACAGACAGACAGACAGACAGACAGACAGGCCAATAGCAACCTAGGGGCTAGCGATCGTGTGACTTGTAAGTTTGAACTGTTTGCCAGAAATTTATAGTTGCAAAATTATATGAAAAAAAGAAATTACCATAAAGGGGACTACAATCAGATCCGTGATGACCTAGATTCTGCATATTGGAATGAGATGGAGCATATGTCAGTAAATGTAAGCTACAACTTTAGACTGAATCGAATAAAGACAACAGTGGATAGAAATATACCGTTTAAATCCATAAATACCAATCAAAATAAAAAAATAAATCAGAAAATACAAGAGGACCATGATGGTCCCAGATCGCTCACCTGCGTCTCTTTGACCCCCGGGACATCACAATTATTAAATAAGCAGATGTCAAAAAGGAGAAAATTTCTACATAAGATCAATACCATTAAACGTTTTCAGCCAGGAGCAAGACAAATATACCTTTTCGCCTTTTGATTCTATGTAAAACGGGATCTACCCGAGTGGAGCCCAAATGTGACCCCAGGGTCTTGATATGAACAAACTTGGTAGAGGTCCATTAGATGATGCTACAAATTAAATATGAAAGCTGTCTGCCTTCTGGTTTCAGAGAAGAAGATTTTTGAAGGTTTTCCTCTTTTCGCCCATCGTGCTCAGACGAGCTAAAATGGATGTGCCCGGGTGGATCCCAAATATGATCCCAGGGTCTTGATATAAACAAACTTGGTAGGGGCCGACTAGATGATGCTACACACCAAAGTATGAAAGCTCTGTGCCCTCTGGCTTCAGGAAAGAAGATTTTAAAAGATTATCGCTCTTTGATTCTATGTAAAAAGGGTTGCACCCGGGTGGAGCCCAAATATTATCCTAGGGTCTTGATATGAACAAACTTGGTAGAGGTCCACTTGATGATGCTACATACCAAATATGAAAGCTGACTGCTTTCTGGTTTCAGAGAAGAAGATTTTTGAAGAATTTCATTTTCTTACCCTAGGTGCTCAGATGACCTTAAATAGATATGTCCGGGTGGATCCCAAATATGAAACCAGGGTCTTAATATGAACAAACTTGACAGAGGTCTACTCGGTGATGCGACAACCAAATATGCAAGTTGTCTGCCATCTAGTTTCAGAGAAGAAGATTTTTTTAAGATTTTCGCTCTTTGATTCTATTTAAAAAAGGGTTTCGCCCGGGTTGAGCCCAAATATGATCCCCGGGTCTTGATATGAACAAACTTGGTAGAAGTCCACTAGATGGTGCTACGTTCCAAATATGAAAGCTGACTGCTTTCTGGTTTCAGAGAAGAAGATTTTTGAAGATTTTTATATTTTCCCCCTTTTGTTTAGGGGTAAAGGGAATGTTAAAGATGGATTTCATTTATTTGAACAACTTTGGTAGAGTTTGACCCAAGGAACATCCCTGCCAAGTTTCATCAAGATTGACCCACTGGTTTAGGAGGAGGAGAGGTTTAAAGAAATTATGGACGACGGACGACGCACGTCGGACGACGCACGACTGACGCCGGACATTGAACGATCAAAATAGCTCACCTTAGTGCTCCAGCCTCCCCGACATTACTAAATGTTGAAAGCGGCGTAAAACCCTATTCATTCAACCAATTCAAGATCAACATATACCTACTATTTGGAAAGATGCCAATATAACCGCTTTGTAGAAAAATAGAGGTACCAAATCTGGCCTATCCAACTACTACTTGTATTCCACGTAAATTATGAGACAAATACAGTTCGTCAAGTATTAATGAAACACATGACCGGCTGTCAAAAGTCTTAAGGAAAAAATTGCTGTATAAAATGCTCGTCATCTTTTTGAAATGACTCGGCCCCAAAAATACTGTTCTCTGATTGGCCGATTCGCTTCAAGCGTGGTCTAACGTTTAGTGCCTGACTTTGAATACTAACTGTTTAAAAATCGCGCATGCATTAAGCTTTCTTATTTTGAGCGAATGTGTTTAAACGGTATTCTTCGGCGTGTTGAAAGCCGCTGTCAAACTGCAGATTGTAGCGCAATGGAACTCAAATTTTTAATCACGGCGAGTCATTGGTTCGATCTCCGTGGCGGTGCACGTCCTTAACGACATTTGCTCACTTAGATAGATATAAAATCGTAGACCTATTTGGGATAGCAGCTGGAGGCTCTGTAAGGATGTAATGGTAGTACTGGTGCTAGAAATCTCTGGAATTCATTGTTTGGCACTCAAGCCGCCGTGACCTCAGAAAAAATTGTTAAAAGCGGCATTTAATTTCATTCAAACAATCAAACAAAATGAAAAAAAAAAAAAGTTGCAGACTGGCAGATGATCATTCGCTGCAGATAAATCAGTTATTCCTTTTTTAAAAATCTAAAAGGAACCATAAAGGGTCGCTATCTGTCTGTTACAGAGCTGGTCAATAAACTTCAAAGATCATTTGGCATCATATGGTGAAACGGATATTCACCTTTTCACGTTTTAAGATAAAATGACAAAACATTTTAATTCCCCTTTGCGGCGGAGGCCATTTTGCATGACGATTCGCCACCCAGACGGGTCAAAATGTAGGATATTTTTTATCGATCGGATCGGTTGAACTCTTCAATCAAAGATGGCTTCTCGCGGAAAAAAAGACCATTTTAAAAAAAGGAAGAAACACACAATTTCAGCACATGTCAACTTTCACTGGTCACTCCGATCTCAAACATTTACTAGGTAAAATGGTAATACAGTTAATTACATCGTGAAATTGACATTTAACTCAATCAAAACCATTCTAAATCAATCAATCAGCGCTCCAATCATTCATTCCAAACATTCATTCAAATCGATCAAAAACGCTCAAAGCCATTGAAAAATATAGAATTAACAACGTCATTCAAAATAAATTTTTGATATAGAAAATCGCGATTTCACTGACATAATTTAAATTGTTAGCGTCCCATAGGTTCTTGAAGAAATAGAAAGCTGTCTTTACAACTTGTATTCAAATTTTATTAAAGGGAGGTAATCAATGTCGCAAATTTTGTTCACCTGAACAAAATTTGCGACATAGGATTACCTCCCATTAATTTCACTCAAAACTCGCTCCACACACTCACTCAATTTCATTACTAAATCATTCCAAAATTATTCACCTTGTCAATTTCACGATGTTGTTAACTGTAATATATGTTCATGTAATACTTGAATCGAAACTGTGAATATCAAACTGTTTCTACTAGATTCTGGGTCATTGACCACTCGAGTCATTCAGTGTGACGTTTGACTTAAACAGGTGCAAAGTTTCTCTCCCTGAGAGACGGATGAATTCATTTCCGATTTATACCTTTGATAAAACCAGTTTCGTTGTAGTAATTCGTTTACCAAGAAAAGTGAAACTGGCGATGTATAGATATCCATTGCATAAAAATAGTACTCAATTTTTATTCGAACATTTTTGTTCCCAATACTGCCAGTCGATTAAAACAGAGAAAACAAATCTATACTTAAACGGAAAAGAAACGCAGGGTAGAATATTGAGAATATATAAATGGTCTCGTCTAAAGATTTAATACCACATCATATTACTTTAATTATTTATTTATCTATTTATTTATTTATTTATTTATTTATTTATTCATTTATTCATTCATTTATTTATTTATTTATTTATTTATTTATTTATTCATTTATTTATTTATTTATTTATTTATTTATTTATTTATTTCGGGATGTGTCGATGAAGATAAGCCGCCCTTCCAGACACTGGTAAATGACATTGACAGCGTACAAGCTGACCAACCTAGAGACCTTTGACGCGTTATTGGTTGCGATCCCTTTATGGATAATTTCGGTTATTGAGACTACTATTAGTGTTGTTCGATGTTTCGATGGCAGCTTAAAGACTATATAGTACTATAACGCTAGTGAGAAGCGATTATGTGTAATTCTTGGTCTGGCGTCGTGACAAATGGACGTTCGATTTGCGTTAGTTCATTTTTAAATCTCCATGTCGGCTGTAAACAATGAGCAAGACATTCATACGTTCGAATGTGCACATTAAAATATTTAGCGCCATGTTTGTTTGTTTGTTCTTCTTTTTCTCTGCAACGATGTTGTTGTCTTTAAAAGGCATGTTTTCTGTCTAATTAAAAGACACTTTTTAGAAAATGACTTCCACCCATGAAGCATTCGGAACATCACTCGGCCATCGGATGAACATAGACGGACTTTTTTAAAAAGTACGGGAAACCCTTGAAAAAACTCGATGACGTCAGTTAAAATGGCGTTAGCACTCGAAACTGTGAGTGAAAACATTCGACGTCGCCAACGCTACTTGTTTAAGTCACTGACGTGAAACCATTGCATCCTAATATAGATATCTTTAAATTCTTAAATAACGGCTGAAAAAATTTTAATTTTTGAGAATGATTCGTCATTCTCAAAAATTAAGATTTTTCAGCCGTTATTTACTGAAAAAGATAAAAATCGACAGTGCTAATTTTTCTTAAACTGTTTTCGATTAACAAAATGCACGATTTTGTTACATACCAATCCGCCTTACATACAATCGAGGTCTGTTGCAGTCTACGGAAATGACCGAGGGTTTCCCGTATTTTTTAAAACATAAAGGCCATTCTGATCGCCATAGTCTTGGAATGTTGATCAAAGGTCACACCAGATCATGTAAGTGAAATTTGGTCATTGGTTAGGTTCTGAGAAAATGATTTTCAGAGTTTTCACCATAAAACATTTCGCCCATAAAAGACATATTTTCATCCGATCACAATATTTTTTTGCAATCTGATAAATGGTCACCCAAGGACCATTCCAGTGAAATTTGGTTGATGACCAACAGTTTTATTCTGAGAAAAACTTTCTTTTTACCATAAATTGAAATAAGCCGCGCCAATAAAAGCCATGTTTTTCATCGGATCAAAATTTCTTGAAATATTTTAAAGAGGGTCACACAAGAATAATGCCTGTGATGTTTGGATGAAATTCATCAAGTAGTTTTTGAGGAAAAGGTTTTTACAAGAAATGACTTACATCCGGGCGGGCTGACGCGCGACGAACACAGAGCCATGACAATAGCCCAAGTAGCCTTCGACCAGTTGAGCTAAAAATGAGCGTCTTTGTATACTCTTTTCTCGCTGCACCCTCGGATTATACCTTTCGCATGCAACTCCTCCTCTATCATACTTTATTCATGGACAAATCAACGCGAAAATGGCTATTTAATAAATATATGTAAATAAATCTAAATTCACTATTCAAAAAAATTCCTTTTTAAAGGGGGGAAAATATCTCTCTTTATTGTGCAACTCACCTGTCAACAGAGGTATTGTAACGCTTCTCGCATCAATGTGTTTCTTTTCCATTTTCACACGGAGGGGATTCACTTTACACAAATTATTTTCAATAATTCTGTAAATACTTGGCGGATATTAAAAAGGTTTGTTGCAGAGACGATGGAAAAACGACAGGGATGTGCTCGATATGAAGGGTTCTGTAAAAGTCTACCGATAAAAAAGTTATTTACGACGAAGTAAATTTATCTTGGTCGTCAATAACTTTTTTATCAGCAGATTTTTAAAGGGTCTGTCAAATTTAGCAAATTCCCGACATTTCCCACATTCTCTGATTCAAATCGAATTCAAATTAGTCACGTATTTACAGAATTATTGGCGATTTTATGAATTTGCTTTGTCGTGTGATCTCCCCGTGTTTTAAAAGGGGGGACAACTCACCCTATTTTTAGGGTGCTTCAACACCAGGTCTGGTGATTCTTTTTTCGAGGTATACCATTTCCTTATATAGTTGCAATGTTTACACTTGATTAATCGGGTAATTAAAGCGTTGTTTTTTGTAAGGATCTCCCCAGAATTTTGTTAGTTAGTTTTCAACAAAAGTAGTGGCGTATGTATGAATTGCAACCATTTTTTGAGTGTAAAGTCACTTTAGTTTTTTCTGAGTTCCTGGTCAGCATTCAAGACAAAAAAATAAACTACTTTTCTTGTTTCAGAAAATGGTACACACTTTGTAAGTGAAATTGCCTGGAAAGCAGGTTTCAAGACGGAAATCACATTTTATATTTTGTCTTCCAAATAATATTCTAGGCTTGTACTGGCTTTTAAAGTTCATCGGTGATTGACCCCTTGGATGTGCATCTCAAGTGGGTAAACTACTGTTTAAGGGATCATCTTAGTAAAATGAGTAGAAAATGCGTAAATGCGTCTTGGTTATACTGATTAACTTCTTAAAATTGTTGATTCATTTCTTTTTAAGTGACTCTCACGTTTACCAATTTTCTAATCAACCTATGAAGGAGACAGTTTATTTTAATAATTTGCAACAACATCATGATTCAATGCTCAAAACGTCCGAAGATGTACATGTAACCCGCAATTAAATATTCGACCCCGTCGGGATTCGAACCCCGGGACCTCTACATCCCAAAGCGAGTGCACTACCACGTCGCTATAAAAGCTAGCTTGTATGGCAAGGCAGTACAAACACCCCTTATACACAACCAGGCTACATACACCTAATCGACAATTAAGATTCTTCCACGAATCTACTATATTCAACATCATCAACTACCAAATCCCATAACCACCACCTCATGTGGGTTATTTACGGTTGGCGCCAAATGTAACCAGCAATTAAATATTCGACTCCATCGGGATTCGAACCCGGGACCTGTCTGTCCCTCAGCGAGTGCTCTACCACGTCACTATAAAAGCTATCTTGTACTGCAAGGCAGTACAAACACCCCTTATACACAACCCGACTACATACAGATAAATGGGGTAGAGCCATTCTAAAATCTTTATTTCTCAATGAAACACTAAAATATTGGTACTCATCAGAATGGTCTTGACTAGATGATACTAATTATAACCAACAAAATAGGGTTTGTGTTATAATTATTGACATATTTTCATCTAAATTCCATATATCCCTGCTGTATGTAGTTCTACGTCCCCCTGCCAAACTTTTTTACAGGCCAAAAAATGATATTTTCAGGTGTTTGGGAGTAAAACGCAGTCTCTGGGCTAGGCTGTTTCTATTTGTGTTTAGAGAGTGAAGTGAATTTATCAACACGATTCGATAATTTTTCATAATTTAAGCTGAATTTACTAAAATTGCAGTTGATTTAAACTACTGCCCGCTATTAACTTCGAAATTCGACGTTTGATGCAAATCTATAGCATAAACTTTCGTCGCAATCCATTAAAGTAAATAAGTTTAAACAAGTCAATATCGTTTGACCAACTTGGTCTAAGAAAAATAACTTTTTGTGAAAGATGAAACCGCCTTCATGGTCAAGCTAAATGGCGGATTGCACCACTTTTAATGAACCCGGGCGAGATTTACAAGATTCCACAAATAACAGATGAATGTAGATTGACCTTTTCATTTCCTTATTTGGTTAATATCGCCATTCATATTATTGCGGCTTTTGCCTCGAAAAAAAGCTGATTTATTCGAAGCACGCCTTCAGTGAGTCTTCAATTGTCTGGAGTTGGTATTTTCGCATGCTTCTTACTTGCCTCTTATAATTGTAACTCGTCACGCGAAAATGGACCATCTGGTAACTCTTTAAAATGAATATTTGAAAAAGAGATTGGGTCCAGTATTGGTCAACCAGAGGTCGCATTTCAAAAATTATTTCACCGGAAGGTAGATTGATCATTCTAGATACAGAAATAAGCACATTGCGAAAAGTTTCGACCCTAGTCAGGCTGCGCAGTACGCGCAGTCTGACTGGGTCGACACTTTAAGCGCTACCCAGATGGCCCTTTTAGCGTGACGGGTCACATTTAATAAAACAAATTTCTCATCAATTTCAAGAAAAAAAATAGCCAATTTGGATTTAACGCATCAAGTGCCCGAGCATGCATAATCAAATTTTCCGTCTGATATAGGCCAAGTCAAAACTTTGGTTGATTATGTCATTATGATCAACTAGAACTCAATGCTATAACTTATGCTTGTAAAGAAGGTCATATTCAATCTTTTGGCTTTTCAGTCACTTTATACAGTCAAATATCTTTACGTCGAATGTCCATAAGACGAAGTTATCTCTTCGTCGAACTTTCTATACTTCGAAGTTTTTTGTGAGTCCCCCGAAGTTCGATATATAGCTATTCCACTGTATATATTTTTCATAGAAGAATATAGTGAGATTATTATAAGTTATTTGAATACATAATCCTCAGCAGTGAATTGTGATATCTAGTGTTGTAATAGCGTTTAGCCCTCCAACATTTGTAGTCGACCACGGGCTCAAAAACTTCGAGAATAGAATTCATTTATTGGTTAAAAAAACTCCGATTGTCCCCAAGAACATACATGCAATAAACATACAAGACAGAATATGAGAATATGATTCAAGTGAGTTTTGAGTTTTTTTCTAGACTACTGACATTTGCTTTAGAACTAAAAATTAAAGAATGCCTTACTTTCTGTTTGACCCCGAAGCGAAATTAGTAATTCTAAGTTTAACATTTCAAAAAATATTATTTTTTAACAATATAACTGCAATTATGTTAATTATACTTGTTCCTCGAAATACTGATCCTGGTTATCATAGCCCAATTTGTCTACCTCTTTATTAAATTCTCAAGGAAATTGCGGGGGAAACTCACCCTGAGACGTCCACAGATTTAGCGAGCACGTGTGACGAATTAATTGGAAGTTCCAAAACGGATTGTTTCATAACATGATTGGTTTATTTATAGCCTCTTTTAGACGGGATCTCGAAAAGGTCAGGGCCAAAACAATTTTGTTATTATCCTTGTTGATCCTTCATTAACCCTTTCCTGTTTTATAAAATTTTGGACCTGTCCAAATTCAAAGGTTTTGCAGACGAAAATTTAAAGTGGATTTAATTTGTAAAATAACCATTCAGTAGGGTAGAAAATAGTGTGGAAAAAGAAGAAATTGCTTGTCAGAAGCAATTTATTCTTTTTTCACAATGTTTTCTCAATAATAAAATCACAGGCACGTAAAAAGCAGGGATTAAACAGCAAAGGGTTAATCCTAGATTCCTAATTGACGTAGACACAAATCAGTCTGCAGCCTTAGTTAGTTCTAAAGGCCTTTTTAATGTTCTTATGGAAATGTTGAATCGGGTCCGTGTTTGACCCGTCAACCAAAATATTTGAGTCCACAATCACTGGCTTATTTTGACCCAAAAATTCTACCAAATGGGCATTCTGACCAATTTTAATGCTTTATTTGTTTTATCCCTCTTTTCAATAATGAACGTGTATTTTGCATAATATCTCAATTTTTACAAATTGGGTCAATTTTTACAAATTGGGTACTCACCTCATATCTTAAAAAAAGTTCTATTGGCACTTCAACCCGTTAAATTGTTCTCAGGATTTGCTTTTTCAGGACGGGCAGTTTCGGCCTTTTGAAATCCGTTTTGAACATCAAGAATTTCATTTCATAAAGGAGTTAATGACTCCCCA
Source organism: Fragum whitleyi (assembly GCA_948146395.1). Classification (NCBI taxonomy): domain Eukaryota; kingdom Metazoa; phylum Mollusca; class Bivalvia; order Cardiida; family Cardiidae; genus Fragum; species Fragum whitleyi. The sequence goes on from OX411555.1 coordinate 56,631,072, forward strand.
ATTTCAAACATTAGAGTAGTCCCGTAAGAAGTCTGTTTCATTATGTAAAAATCTTTAAATTTTTGTTTTATGAAATTGAATTACAAAACTTGAAGAGAGTACTTGTTGATTTCATGGAAGTATTAACCCTTTGCTGTTTAATCCCTGCTTTTTACGTGCCTGTGGTTTTATGATTGAGAAAACATTGTGATAAAAGAAGAAATTGCATCTGAGAAGCAATTTCTTCTTTTTTCCACACTATTTTCTACCATACTAAATGGTTATTTTTCAAATTAAATCCACTTTAAATTCTCGTCTGCAAAACCTTTGAATTTGGACAGGTCCAAAATTTTGTAAAACAGGAAAGGGTTAAGCTTTCATTATACAAACAATACCACCAAGAACTTGTTTACAATGAGGCCTTCTATAACAATATAAGATAATGATCATTAAACATATTCATGCATTTGAAAAAAATATCTATAATGATTTTAAATTATGCTAATTATCATCAATATGATGATAATGTTTTATGATTAGAAATGATGATGAAATAAATATTGATGAACATAAAAATGATAAGAGATTATAATGATATCAATTATTAATGATACATACACAATGAACTTAGGAACCGTAGTGGTAAAATTCCGTTTGCAATCAAATAACTTTTGGCCTGGTTTAGCAGGCCATAGGAAATAACCTTGTATCCTGGAAAATGCATAGGAAAAAGATAATCGAGTCGAATACCGAGCAACGTGTGTACTACGTAGCTTTTTTGTGCTCGATTGAGTTGGTTTTTTTTATGAAATTCATCTTTCAAAAGACTAAATCAAGAAAAAATATTCAAAGAATATTCACGAAAGAGCGGGGTTTTTTGTACTCTTATCGCAGACTGGAACTTTAAGGTTCATGTAAAGTGTTTGAGACCCAATATTTAGGGCACTTCATTAGCCAAGAAAAAGCAGTATGTCCGGGTATATTATATATCAAAATGAAGCTATTCGTGAGCACAAGCAGTTAGGCAAAATAAGACCGTCATAGCTATAGTGGTATAGCCAAAACACTGTGGAAAAGGGTCATTTTGTACAGAACAAGCAACTGCATGACGGTTGCATAAAATTGCTCCATATTTTAACAAAGTACAGTCTGAAGTACCATCCAGGTAGTGCTACAACCTTAGATATAAAACTCAGTCTCAAAACGCTCTTTTGAAACAATCAATTTCCATTTATTTAGTCAACATACATGTCAAACCGGTTTGGTCTGTTTTCAAAATAGATGTAAGGTATGGTGCAACATCACACCATAATATTGCGAAATATTTTCTGCGATTTATTTCAAATCATAGTTTTTTTTAATTCAATGATCTACAATATTACTATATATTTATCATTCTGTGAAATAGAAATTGATATATTGCTAAACAACCTTACAGGTATATAAACAATTAATGTCTATTTATGTTGTGATAACACACCATACCCTAAAAAGATCTACACGTTTACAAAATTAGAATGACATATATGACATATGTGTTTATAAAATAAGTCAAAATAAATTGCTTGCATAACTACGTTTTGGGGCTGAGTTTTATACCAATGTTTGTAGCACTACCTGCATGGTACTTTAGGCTAGACTTTGTTAACATATGAGCCAATTTTATCCAACAGTCATGCAGTTACTTGTTCTGTACAAAATGACCCTTTTCCACAATGTTTTGGCTATACCGCTATAGGTATAACAGTCTTATGTTTTTCAACTGCTTGTGCTCATAAATAGCTTCATTTTGATATATAACATTCCTGGACATACGGCTTTTTCTTGGCAAATGAATGCCCTTAAAATTGGGTCTCAAACACTTTACATGAACCTTAACGCAGGGATGTATCTGATCACGTTGTATAAGGCGGCTAAGGGTTGGTCCCTAGAGTACCGCCAAACGATTTCATGGAACACGAGAAGATCGTTAATTAGACCACGCTTGAAGCGAATTGGCCAATCAGCGAACAGAATTTAAAAAGTATATCACAGATACAACTCCGAGCGTTGTATTTACAGATATACGATGGTAGTGTACCGTGCACGTGAATCTCGACAGGTTTTTTGTGCCGAGTCATTTCAATAAGACAACAAAGATTTTATATGAGTGCGTTTTTTGAAAAGACGTTCTACAGTGGCAAAAATGCAAAAGATCTGCAATAAGAAACAAAAAAAGAGTTTTATAAGTAATTTCAGCGTAATTACACATAGTTTCAGTAATACTATAGCGATTTTTATCTCTTTTTTTATGTCAAGAAGTCTGGGGGAAAAATACAGACACTGTTAGAAAAGCGTGGTCTAAGTCAGATAGAAAATCTCGTGCCACGGTATATGGAAAATAGACACTCGCTAAAGCTCGTGTCTATTTCCCATATACCACGGCACTCGTATTCTATCCTATACATAGAATCATACTCAAACTGTTAAACCAACAACGTGCTTACCACCATATAATTTAAAAAGAAATTAGACCACGCTTGAAGCGAATCGGCCAATCAGAGAACAGTTTTTCAAAAGTATATATCACAGATACAACTCCGAGCGTTGCATTTACAGATATACGGTTGTAGTGTGTCTTGCACGTGAATCTCGACAGGTTTTGTGGACCAAGTCATTTAAAAAAGATGACGAGCATTTTATACAGCTCTTTTTTCCTAAAGACTTTCGACAGTCGCAAAAGCGCAAAAGATCTCAAAATGGTAACGGAAATAGATTATAAGTAATTTCAGCATATTCACACTTGATTAGAGTAATATCACAGCGAGATTTACTCTTTTTCATTATTTAGAGGTTCGTGTAAAAATACAGATAGTGTAAGAAAAGCTTGGTCTAAGTCAGATACAAAATCTTGTGCCGCGGTATATGGGAAATAGACACTCGCTAACGCTCGTGTCTATATCGTGTCATATACCACGGCACTCGTTTATTAACCTATACGTGCTACATCACAACCTAGAAACTTAACAATATAAACAATCTTTCTTGGTGGATACAGTGATACAATAGAACCATTTACAGTACAGTCCAAACATTTGAATCAGCCCTCGGCAACGGCGATCAGCAGGCGCCCACCACCCGTTTGCATAACTGTAGTTGGGTTGTGCAACATTTAGAAACAGAACAGATAAGCCTCGCATTATCTCTCATTGATAATGCGAAAACTTTAACGATTGCTATAAATGGCTAATTGCACTCATATGAAATTGTTGGAAATGTCACGCAATTACCCAGTTTTAGTTTCCATGATGCTTTTTACTTCGATCGTTTTTCTTCTTTTAAAATTAAATTTAAAATTGTGATATTTCTAAAAGACATCACACTTTTCATGTTTATATCATACATTCACGGCATCTTTAGAATATAGGCCTACATGTATGCGCATGTATGGCTTTACACATCTAAATTGTCTGATCGTATCTATATTTCCATAGTGTATAATCTTGCTTAGTAGATAATTCGCTATTTCCATTTACAAATATATTCTTGCGAAATATCGGCAATACAAATCCGTGATATTTATTACGAAAACCGTTCTAGAAATGAAAATATATGTTGGCCTATTGAGGAAATAAAATATCATAAATGCATTGTCTACAGCCTATTTTTGATCACGCGACCAAATTCAACAATCTAAAAATATTTCATCTCTTTTCATTGCAATTTGAGTGGAGTAGGCAGGCACGTGTTTAAAAGTAGGAAAACCTGACTCTTATTGGTCGTTATATCGTCAATTTACAAATTAATCGTACAGACACTATTTTCATTTTACAATCAACTACTATTTCCTTCAGTCAATGTTTTGTTGACAAAAATGCGTTGGAAGATTTTACTATCATACAAACTAAAATATACCAGACGAAATAAGTATAGACAAGAATTAGTCTTATAATATGACCTACATCGCCGGAGTGAAATATCCCCGTTGAGTATTTTTGAATCGAGTCGAATACCGAGCAACGTGTGTACTACGTAGCTTTTTTGTGCTCGATTGAGTTGTATTTTTTATGATACTCATCTTTCAAAAGACTAAATCAAGAAAAAATATTCAAAGAATAATCACGAAAGAGCGGGGGGGGGGGGGGGGGGTACTCTTTTTGCAGACTGGAACTTTAACGCAGGGATGTTTCTGATCACGTTGTATTTTGATTTGTTTGAATGGGTTTTACGCCGCTTTCAACAATTACGCAGTAATATCGCGGCGGCCGGAACACCTAACAATGGATTCCTAGTATTTTTTTCACCTGTACTACCATTACACCCTTTCCTAGCCTCCGACTGCTATCTCACATAGGTTTACGATTATATACCCATTGGTAGAGACAAACGTCGGAAAGGATATTTGCCGCCACCGGGGATCGAACCCCGACTTCCAGATTTGAAGTCTTATGCCTAACCAACTGCGCTATGGTGGCGGCTGATCACGTTGTATAAGGCGGCTGAGGGTTGGTCCCTAGAGTACCGCCAAACGATTTCATGGAACACGAGGAGATCGTTTAATAGAATCATACTGAAACTGTTAAACCAACAACGTGCTTACCACCATATGATTTAAGTCTCGTTTACATTTGGCCTACGGAGCCCGTACGGCGCACGTATCTCGCCGTAAGCATAAAATCGTGCGGTGACATACGGTGCCCGTGCGATCATCGCACGGTCTTACGGGCACCGCAGACACCTGCGTTTAAAAAAATGTTATACACATCTTTAAAAATCGCAAGCCCGTAGCCTTGTGCGGACACAGCACGGTCGCCGCAAGGACATCGCACGGAAGCCTTGCGATGATCGCACAGAAATCGTACGATATCCTCACTATCAAACATCCAAAATAAAACCCGTAGAATCGTGCAATGACCGCACGGCATCCTTCGATATCCGTGCGGAACCCGTACGATCTCCGCAAGGCAATCTCACTCGGCCATTTACGTAGACTGCAACAGACCTCGGATGTATGTAAGGCGGATAGGTATGTAACAAAATCGTGAATTTTGTTAGGCGGAAACAGTGTAAGAAAAACTAGCACTGTAGATTTATATCTACAGTATATAACGGCTGAAAAATCTTAATTTTTGAGAATGACGAATCATTCTCAAATATTAAGATTTTTTCAGCCGTTATTTAAGAATCTAAAGATATTTATATTAGGTACGATGGTTTTACGTCAGTGACTTAACGAGTAGCGTTGACGACGTCGAATGTTTTCACTCAAAGTTTCGAGGGCTAACACCATTTTAACTGACGTCATCGAGTTTTTCCAAGGTTTTCTCGTATTTTTTTAAAATAGTCCGTCTATGTACATCCGAGGTTGATCGTGAGATTGGCCGAGTGGTGTTCCGAATGATGAAAGGTAGGGGTCCATGAAATATATGGCGACGATAAAGCGAGAGTACAAAGGCTAGAGTGGCTTAATAGTACGCATTCGGAACATAGCTTATACTTTTCAGTAGGTTGAAAAGTATGTCAGACGTAAGTGTAGAAATTTTGGGTCACTTTTAGATAATTCGGCTTCTGGCGGCTTTTAGGCCAATAAGCTTGAAGACAAGTACAGTTCTTCCAGGCTTTCCGGTCATATGGGGTGATCGTTGGGGAATATAAAAGTTTGAAACAATTGATTTTGTTATCGAAGTATAATTTGCCTAATTCTAATTTGGACGTCAACATCAGTAATTTGAAACCATGCAAACTTTTTTTCTACTCAGTCGCAGAATCAGGGGCCCGTTTTACTAAACATCTTACGAAAAAAATGATCGTAAGTCAAAATCACAAATCGTACCTGGTGTTTTCATTTATTATTAGATTCTGCCTTGCAATATCTCATTGGAATCGTCTTTGAAAGACGATTTCAATGAGATGGTGCATGGCAGAATTCGATATTTAGTTACCACTTTAGAAGTAACTCTGATTTTTGACTTTCGCAAAAAAATGATCGCAAGATGTTTAGTAAAACGGGCCCCAGGTCCTTTTGGGTGATCTTTTTATCAATCCACCAAAACTCTATAAATGGTGTTGCATGACAGCTTTTAGTTTTTAAGTTAAGAAAAAAAACGATATAGGTATAAGTTTGAATGGTTTTGGTATCACAAAATATGAATGAATAAATAGTTTCAATCACAATTCATCTACAAGGATTCATCGCAGTGCGGTTTCAATTAACGATTGTAACATATTATTTGGAAAAAAAATATTTGTCCCAGAAATAATTGCTCTTCTATCTAATTTCTGAATAATTACTATTTACATTTGCATTTTTCATAAACCACGTCTGTAGTATTTTTGTTATACAAAGTAAAATGGAGTGGGTTTTTTCTTCTTTTTTTTCTGCAAGAGAATGGTAATTATTTTAGCTCAAGAAGCAGATCAAAATTCACGACATTCTTTCAGTCAATAAATTAAACACATATACAGTTACCAACATCGTGAAATTGATAAGATGAATGATTTTGGAATGATTTTGGAACGAGGTTATATAATTGTGTGGAGCGACTTTTGAGTGAATTAAATGGGAGGTAATCCAGTATTGCAAATTTTGTTCAGGATGAACAAAATTAGCAATATTGATTACCTCCCTTTAATAAAATATTCATAAAAGATCTGTAAATTACTCCCTATTTTATTTTCAAGAACCTATCAGACGCTAACAATTTCAATTATGTCAGTGAAATCACGGTTTTTTCCTATTTGTTTTTATTTTGAATGTAGCTGTTGGTTGTATACTTTTTAGTCACTTGGAGCGTTTTTGATCGATTGAATTGAATGTTTGGATTGAATGATTGGAGCGCTGATTGATTGATTTAGAATGGTTTTGATTGAGTTAAATGTCAATTTCACGATGTAATTAACAGTATGTGTAAAAGAAAAAGAGGGAGCTTAAGCCATATACGCTACATTTGTACTACCATAAAGGTGTGTACTCAAAGATTTTTTAAAGAAAAAAGTGTTGTAAGACTGGGGCCTATCAAAAGTTTGGCAGAGATTGAAGTTTTTATGACTACTAGGGGTCCGTCTTGGGTCGTCCGTTGTCAACAATGTCTTTAAAATTCTCCCCTTCTTAACTAATACGCTAAATCTAACCGAATGTGTCAGAAATGGTTTTTAGTGTCCCTTTACAAAAACTGGTTCAGGTTGAAAAGTTGGAGCGAGACTCTGCGGGGCTTATCAGATTTAGAAAAATCGTGGCATACTTCTTTGAAAATCTTTCAATCCCCCCCCCCTCCCCCCCCCCCCCCAAAAAAAAAATGCGCTAACAAGGCAAAATATCCATAAGGTGTTCATTACCACAACCTGCTTGCAATGTTTGATTCCTTGAAAATAGGGAGCGAATCAGGGCGGGTCTTATCAGACTTAAAGAATGTATTGAATCTTTAAAGTTTTCTCTTCGCGAACCAATGGGTCAATTTTAAACAAACTGGGTAGCTTATCCCTTTTCAAAAGAAAATATTGCTATTTTTGTTTGTTTGTTTGTTTTATTTTGTATCTTTGTTTTAATTGGGGTATTTAAGCGGGGTTTATCAGACTTAGAAAATACAGAAGATGATTCGTTTTTAAATATCTTCTTTCCTTAACCCTTTGCTGTGTAATCCCTGCTTTTTACGTGCCTGTGATTTTATGATTGAGAAAACTTTGTGAAAAAAAGAAGAAATTGCTTCTGACAAGCAATTTCTTCTTTTTCCACACTATTTTCTACCCTACTGAATGGTTATTTTTAAAACTGAATCTACTTTAAATTTTCGTCTGCAAAACCTTTGAATTTGAACAGGTCCACCATTTTGTAAAACATGAAAAGGTTAAACAAACATTGCGGTGAAATGGAAGATTGCAGGGGTTGCCGTTTAGAAATCATAAAACAATTGTTTAAGGTAGTGGAACCGTAATAGTTCCGCAAAATTTCGGAACTCATGATCTTTCACAATGTTGACCAAGGTTTCCTTATGAATTTCATTAGGAAACCTCGGTCAGCATTGTGAAAGATCATGAGTTCCAAAATGTTGCTGAACTATTACGGGTTCACTACTTTAAAAAAAATGATCCCTGTCCTAGCCATTAGACCATTTTTAATTTAACTTGGTATTAATAGTTATAATCCTGACATGATTCTTCTAAAATTTTAATCGTAACTTTTTATCAGTCCATTAGTAAAATAATACTCTCCTCGGTCGGTTTGTTTGTTTGTTTGAATGGGCTTTACGCCGCTTTCAACATTTTCGCAGTTATATCGCTATCTCACATAGGTTTACGATTATCTACCCATTGGTGTGAGACAAAAGTCGGAAAGGATATTTGCCGCCACCGGGGATCGAACCCACGACTTCCAGATTGGAAGTCTTGTGCCTAACCAACTGCGCGGCCAATATTCTTGACTTCTTTAATATTTCAAGAGAAAAGTTTTAAATATTATGCATCTTTCTGTTGTTGTTTTATTGTAGTTTTTTTTTTTTTTTTTTGTTGTTGTTGTTGTTATTGATTTTGGTTTTTGGTTGTTGTATCTTGATGGATTAAATCTCTCGTAATTTTCAGGATATTCCAAATTCAACAGTGATGATGATTATTCCTTAAGTATTTCTCTGAAAAATATGTCATCTGACCCTTTGAAATCCCACTGGAAAAGAACTCAATAAGCTTTGCTTTCGTTCTAATCCAATTGAATTATTATTTTGTATTATGACATTCTGTATACACTTTTCATCAATAAAATATGTTTAAACCAACATTGCCACATTTTCTTATATAAATGAATATACTGTACATATATTTTTCATGTAGAATATGATGTTTTGTGTTGCTGTAATTGTTGTTTATGATGGTAGTGGAGTTTTGTTGTTTTTATCTATTTATTATTTTTTTTTTTTTTTTTTCAAATATATATCTACATTTATCCAATCGAATGCAGTGGAAGTTTCTCATTTTCCTCGATTTCAGGACTGTATCTTATACAAAAGCCAATAAGTGAACGATGTTAATTGTATCATAGCCATGTCTTCATTAAAACACAAGAATGTTCATTATCAAGAATGACCGCTAGTCACTTTGGGGTGCGACACAAGAACAAATCATAATTACTGCTCCTTAAAGCGCCAGCTTGTCAAGTAAAACAAGAAACGGTGATATTAGCGATCAAATACAGATACTTTCCACCAATAAATCTCCACATCTCTGAGAGGGAATCGTTCGTAAATCATAGATTGTCCAATCAGACCGGCGCAATATGACGTCATTTTGAGAATTGAATTTCTGCAAATTGCTCGACCAACCAATTAAGGGTAAGTCTTTAAGCACTGGGTTCATCGCAGATTCTTTCTAAGCATAGGCGTCATCACAAAACCACCAATAATGTTGTCTAAACAAATGTGACCCGTCACGCATAGAGGGACCATCTGGGAACTCTGTAAATTAAATATTTGAAAAAGAGATTTGGTCCAGCATAGATCAACCAGAGATCTCGTTTCAAGAATTCTTTCACTGGAAGGTAGATTATCCATTCTAGATACAGAAATAAGCATTGTGCGAAAAGACTCGATCCTAGTCAGTCTGCGCAATCAGCGCAGTCTGACTAGGGTCGACACTTTAGGCACTACTCAGATGGTCCCTTTTCGCAAGACGGGTCACTAATTGTTTGTTTGAATGGGCTTTTACGCCGCTTTCAACAATCCTTCAGTTGTGACGCGGCGGCTGGAGCACCTTTCAATGGATTCATAGCATTTCTCACACCAGTACTACTATTACATCCTTTTCTAGCATACGGCTGCTATTCCACATAAGTCTACGATTATCAACCCATTAACAAAGAGTCGGAAAGGTTGAGTGACGCCATCGCTAATCAACTATAACCCGTCCGGCGAAAAAGGGACCATCTAGGTAGTGTGTTAAGTGTCGATCCTAGTCAGGATCCGCTGACTGTGCAGACTGGCCTAGGATCGGCTTTTTTGCCATTGGCAGTTTATCTGAAACATGTATATACTGACGTCATAAAAAACGCCTCAGTCATATACAAAGGGCATTGATTTACAAGCTTAAAATTCTTAACTTATATTAAAGACAAATTCAGTACAGTTCGGCTCATACAAGAACTGTATTTGAGCCAAGATTTGAAGAGGATTGATTTATCGAGCTTCAAAGATTGACCTCCCCCTATTTTGAGACAACAACAGGGTTGAACAAATTGACAAGAGATCAAAACATCTAGTTATTGAATCGTGGGTATTGGCTTGCCAATTGTTAGACCTATTTTAATTTAAAGTAAAATAAACGCCTTTTCTGGACCTGCCATGCATGATCACAATGGGATCGTCTTCTATACCTTAGGCATGCGAAAAACATGGAATGCGCTAGCTGACCACAGTCGAAAATTTTCAAATTTGACAGATTTTCTTAATCTTAATAAAAGTAAGTATTCTGCAATTATTTATAATTATTTGAGATATGTAACCTCTGTAAGGCAAAAAGGGGCTCTCTGGGAATTCCTAAAAATAAATACAATGTTTTTGAAAAAAAAAATAGTTCCAGAATAGATCAATCGGTGGTCACATTTCAAACATTCTTATAAATGGAGATAGAATTATCATTCTGGATTGGCGCATTGCTTAAAGTTTCTAACCTAGTCAGCTTGTGTAATCCGCGCAAGCTGACTAGATTCGAAACTTTACGCACTACCCAGATTGTCCCTTTGCCAGATGTGCCACAAATATCTATCGTTCAGTCTCTGAATATTCAATGTCTGGCTGTCTGTAGTAATCAAACGCTGGACTGTTCGAAGGTGAAACTCTTTAAATTACCTAAAAAGCGGACAAAGGGAAATAACTTCTGATATTCTTAGTAGGTTTATCATTAGTCTAGACCGGTTTCGCGAATACGCAAATAAGACAAAAATTTTTTTACGAGAAATAGAACATGCATGATATTATAAAGAAGACGATTAACTTTCCAATTTACGATGGTTTCGTAAAACATTTATCTACGGTCTAAGAATAAAACGACGAAATAACAAGCAAAGCACGTTAGATAGATTAATTACGTTTCGGTCTAATCCAATGGAGGGCAAAATTCAATTGATAAAAATAATGCATATTTGTACACAGTATCCATCGTAATGATATGCGCATAGACAGTGGTCAACATAACGTTGTTTCAAATGTTCTGACTTACTTCACTAAAATCGCAACCTGATGAACCCTAAAATTCAGAAAAAAATGCCATGCTTCATAAACAACACCTTATTGATTAAACGCGCGTTTCGTTAACCCAAAAATGGCAGAAAACGTCTTTTTTATGATTTTAACAGCAAAACCGAAAAAAAAACACGTATGCTAAAATGAAAATAACGTTTCTGAAAGGCAACCGATTTTCTTCCAGCTCTTTAGTGTTTTCCTTTTGGACTACCAACAGACAACAGAGAAAGGTTTTCGTGCAAAACTTGTCTATGCTATTTGACATGCAGTATAAAAAATGTTCAAAATTAATGAATTAGTCCTAGGCTGGTCCTAGGGACATTCCATTCGGACTTTTCCGTAAACTGGAAATTATCTCGGACGTATAGAAGTACTTTTGGGTTCCCGATTGAGGAACGTTCATGGCTTTCAATAAATCGTTGTTCTGATTTTCTCTTAACTGTCGACTGTTAGCTAAAAGCATCTATAATCAAACTGTCATACATGGATCGAGAGGAGCGGGGCTCTGGTAAATAAGGGATCATAGTATGAAGTCGGAAAAATGGAAATCAAACTATCATTTGGTCAGTGTACTAGGAAAAATGTCGAGCTCTCATGTAATCTCTCATATCAGACAGACTTGAACAGACATATCGAGGGTTCAGCGCAAGACTGTACTAAATTATGCATGACTTAAAACACAAAACCATAACAATATTTTAAAAGCCAGACTTTTGCCCTTAAATATAGGCGACAATTGTTTCGAAAAAATTAATCATCGGAAGGAGAATATATACCACCATTTAATTTCAATATAGTTATCAACAGGAGTCGGAGAAATAAATCTGCACATGCTTCTGTGACCATAATATCAGCCTCTAGACAAAGATTCTTTTCTCTTGACTTACATTTTATTGAATTTCCAATGTCGATATTGATTTGCTGTTACTATCCAGCACTAGGAATAGTCGAGCTTCGCTGTCCTCCGACAGCTCTTGTTGAAAGTAGCCTTCTTTGTTTCAAATAAAGGGGGTACAAGTATGCTGTAAAATGACTATTTTCAACCACGAGTTTAAAAGTCAGTGGGAACCCTGTGTAACTTACATACTATCCCACAATTCAATGCTTCAACCCTGGAGATCCTCACATGCAAAAATAAAATTCCCATAATGTTTTCAGGTCGAGTTTCATTACTAACTTCAAAGCAGGATGGATGACTGTTTAACAGACGTGTATGACCAATATTGTTTTAAGATATCAAAATTAATTTAATCGGAAAAGATAATTCGAATTTGAAATATTTTAAATTTTTTGAGATATTATTTGTTATTTCAAGTTGTCAAAAAATAAGGAATACTCAAAAGAACAAATTACATCTTGATTTCAAATCGAACAGGCCATATTTTTTTGTGTTTTCAATAGTAACCTGCATAGTTATCGGATGTTATCATTTGTGACTGTTTGGCAGATTAGTGAAATAATCAAAGAATGTTTGGCAATATCTGTTTTTTTCAACCAAATTATCACACAGTTCAGAGCCGTTTTTCAAAAATGGATCAACAATTTGAAGCAGTCGAGTTCTTGCATTTGTCAACAAAAAATTGCGGCAATGAAAAAATTTGCAGATTTACGAAATCGGCGACCGTGGCAAATAGAAACTAGGCTTTAAAAAGAAAGTGCTTCATCACAACCCAGAAACTTAACAATATAAACAATCCTTCTTCGTGGATACAGTGATAAAATAGAACCATTTACAGTACAGTCCAAACATTTGTATCAGCCCTCGGCAACGGCGATCAGCAGGCGCCCACCACCCGTTTGCATAACCGTAGTTGGGTTGTGCAACATATAGAAACAGATCAGATAAGCCTCGCATTATCTCTCATTGATAATGCGAAAAATTTAACGATTACTTTAATTGGCTAATTGCACTCATATGAAATTGTTGGAAATGTCATGCAATTGCCCAGTTTAAGTTTCAATGATGCTTTTTACTTCGATCGTTTTTCTTCTTTTAAAATTTAATTTAAAATTGTGATATTTCTAAAAGATATCACACTTTTCATGCTTTAATCATACATTCACGGCATCTTTAGAATAGAGGCCTACATGTATGCGCATGTATGGCTTTACACATCTAAATTGTCTGATCGTATCCATGTATCCATAGTGTACAATCTTGCTTAGCAGGTAATTCGCTATTCTCCCTATACAAACATATTCTTGCGAAATATCGGCAATACAAATACGTGATATTTATTACGAAAACCGTTCTAGAAATGCAAATATTTTTGATCACGCGACCAAATTCAACAATCTAAAAATAATTCATCTCTTTTCAATACAATTCGAGTAGAGTAGGCAGACACGTGTTTAAAAGTAGGAAAACCTGACTCTTATTGGTCGTTAAATCGTCAATTTACAAATTAATCGTACAGACACTATTTTCATTTTACAATCAACTACTATTTCCTTCAGACAATTCTTTGTTGACAAAAATGCGTTGGAAGATTTTACTATCATACAAACTAAAATATACCAGATAAAATAAGCTTAGATATTAGTCCTATATTTTGGTCAACGCTCTGATAATAGTTCCTCAAACTAACTATATATGAAAGGTCATTCGGAACATCACTCGGCCATTTACGTAGACTGCAACAGACCTCGGATGTATGTAAGGCGGATAGGTATGTAACAAAATCGTGAATTTTGTTAGGCGGAAACAGTGTAAGAAAAACTAGCACTGTAGATTTATATCTTTTACAGTATATAACGGCTGAAAAATCTTAATTTTTGAGAATGACGAATCATTCTCAAATATTAAGATTTTTTCAGCCGTTATTTAAGAATCTAAAGATATTTATATTAGGTACGATGGTTTTACGTCAGTGACTTAACGAGTAGCGTTGACGACGTCGAATGTTTTCACTCAAAGTTTCGAGGGCTAACACCATTTTAACTGACGTCATCGAGTTTTTCCAAGGTTTTCTCGTATTTTTTTAAAATAGTCCGTCTATGTACATCCGAGGTTGATCGTGAGATTGGCCGAGTGGTGTTCCGAATGATGAAAGGTAGGGGTCCATGAAATATATGGCGACGATAAAGCGAGAGTACAAAGGCTAGAGTGGCTTAATAGTACGCATTCGGAACATAGCTTATACTTTTCAGTAGGTTGAAAAGTATGTCAGACGTAAGTGTAGAAATTTTGGGTCACTTTTAGATAATTCGGCTTCTGGCGGCTTTTAGGCCAATAAGCTTGAAGACAAGTACAGTTCTTCCAGGCTTTCCGGTCATATGGGGTGATCGTTGGGGAATATAAAAGTTTGAAACAATTGATTTTGTTATCGAAGTATAATTTGCCTAATTCTAATTTGGACGTCAACATCAGTAATTTGAAACCATGCAAACTTTTTTTCTACTCAGTCGCAGAATCAGGGGCCCGTTTTACTAAACATCTTACGAAAAAAATGATCGTAAGTCAAAATCACAAATCGTACCTGGTGTTTTCATTTATTATTAGATTCTGCCTTGCAATATCTCATTGGAATCGTCTTTGAAAGACGATTTCAATGAGATGGTGCATGGCAGAATTCGATATTTAGTTACCACTTTAGAAGTAACTCTGATTTTTGACTTTCGCAAAAAAATGATCGCAAGATGTTTAGTAAAACGGGCCCCAGGTCCTTTTGGGTGATCTTTTTATCAATCCACCAAAACTCTATAAATGGTGTTGCATGACAGCTTTTAGTTTTTAAGTTAAGAAAAAAAACGATATAGGTATAAGTTTGAATGGTTTTGGTATCACAAAATATGAATGAATAAATAGTTTCAATCACAATTCATCTACAAGGATTCATCGCAGTGCGGTTTCAATTAACGATTGTAACATATTATTTGGAAAAAAAATATTTGTCCCAGAAATAATTGCTCTTCTATCTAATTTCTGAATAATTACTATTTACATTTGCATTTTTCATAAACCACGTCTGTAGTATTTTTGTTATACAAAGTAAAATGGAGTGGGTTTTTTCTTCTTTTTTTTCTGCAAGAGAATGGTAATTATTTTAGCTCAAGAAGCAGATCAAAATTCACGACATTCTTTCAGTCAATAAATTAAACACATATACAGTTACCAACATCGTGAAATTGATAAGATGAATGATTTTGGAATGATTTTGGAACGAGGTTATATAATTGTGTGGAGCGACTTTTGAGTGAATTAAATGGGAGGTAATCCAGTATTGCAAATTTTGTTCAGGATGAACAAAATTAGCAATATTGATTACCTCCCTTTAATAAAATATTCATAAAAGATCTGTAAATTACTCCCTATTTTATTTTCAAGAACCTATCAGACGCTAACAATTTCAATTATGTCAGTGAAATCACGGTTTTTTCCTATTTGTTTTTATTTTGAATGTAGCTGTTGGTTGTATACTTTTTAGTCACTTGGAGCGTTTTTGATCGATTGAATTGAATGTTTGGATTGAATGATTGGAGCGCTGATTGATTGATTTAGAATGGTTTTGATTGAGTTAAATGTCAATTTCACGATGTAATTAACAGTATGTGTAAAAGAAAAAGAGGGAGCTTAAGCCATATACGCTACATTTGTACTACCATAAAGGTGTGTACTCAAAGATTTTTTAAAGAAAAAAGTGTTGTAAGACTGGGGCCTATCAAAAGTTTGGCAGAGATTGAAGTTTTTATGACTACTAGGGGTCCGTCTTGGGTCGTCCGTTGTCAACAATGTCTTTAAAATTCTCCCCTTCTTAACTAATACGCTAAATCTAACCGAATGTGTCAGAAATGGTTTTTAGTGTCCCTTTACAAAAACTGGTTCAGGTTGAAAAGTTGGAGCGAGACTCTGCGGGGCTTATCAGATTTAGAAAAATCGTGGCATACTTCTTTGAAAATCTTTCAATCCCCCCCCCCCTCCCCCCCCCCCCCCCCCCCAAAAAAAAATGCGCTAACAAGGCAAAATATCCATAAGGTGTTCATTACCACAACCTGCTTGCAATGTTTGATTCCTTGAAAATAGGGAGCGAATCAGGGCGGGTCTTATCAGACTTAAAGAATGTATTGAATCTTTAAAGTTTTCTCTTCGCGAACCAATGGGTCAATTTTAAACAAACTGGGTAGCTTATCCCTTTTCAAAAGAAAATATTGCTATTTTTGTTTGTTTGTTTGTTTTATTTTGTATCTTTGTTTTAATTGGGGTATTTAAGCGGGGTTTATCAGACTTAGAAAATACAGAAGATGATTCGTTTTTAAATATCTTCTTTCCTTAACCCTTTGCTGTGTAATCCCTGCTTTTTACGTGCCTGTGATTTTATGATTGAGAAAACTTTGTGAAAAAAAGAAGAAATTGCTTCTGACAAGCAATTTCTTCTTTTTCCACACTATTTTCTACCCTACTGAATGGTTATTTTTAAAACTGAATCTACTTTAAATTTTCGTCTGCAAAACCTTTGAATTTGAACAGGTCCACCATTTTGTAAAACATGAAAAGGTTAAACAAACATTGCGGTGAAATGGAAGATTGCAGGGGTTGCCGTTTAGAAATCATAAAACAATTGTTTAAGGTAGTGGAACCGTAATAGTTCCGCAAAATTTCGGAACTCATGATCTTTCACAATGTTGACCAAGGTTTCCTTATGAATTTCATTAGGAAACCTCGGTCAGCATTGTGAAAGATCATGAGTTCCAAAATGTTGCTGAACTATTACGGGTTCACTACTTTAAAAAAAATGATCCCTGTCCTAGCCATTAGACCATTTTTAATTTAACTTGGTATTAATAGTTATAATCCTGACATGATTCTTCTAAAATTTTAATCGTAACTTTTTATCAGTCCATTAGTAAAATAATACTCTCCTCGGTCGGTTTGTTTGTTTGTTTGAATGGGCTTTACGCCGCTTTCAACATTTTCGCAGTTATATCGCTATCTCACATAGGTTTACGATTATCTACCCATTGGTGTGAGACAAAAGTCGGAAAGGATATTTGCCGCCACCGGGGATCGAACCCACGACTTCCAGATTGGAAGTCTTGTGCCTAACCAACTGCGCGGCCAATATTCTTGACTTCTTTAATATTTCAAGAGAAAAGTTTTAAATATTATGCATCTTTCTGTTGTTGTTTTATTGTAGTTTTTTGTTGTTGTTGTTGTTGTTGTTGTTATTGATTTTGGTTTTTGGTTGTTGTATCTTGATGGATTAAATCTCTCGTAATTTTCAGGATATTCCAAATTCAACAGTGATGATGATTATTCCTTAAGTATTTCTCTGAAAAATATGTCATCTGACCCTTTGAAATCCCACTGGAAAAGAACTCAATAAGCTTTGCTTTCGTTCTAATCCAATTGAATTATTATTTTGTATTATGACATTCTGTATACACTTTTCATCAATAAAATATGTTTAAACCAACATTGCCACATTTTCTTATATAAATGAATATACTGTACATATATTTTTCATGTAGAATATGATGTTTTGTGTTGCTGTAATTGTTGTTTATGATGGTAGTGGAGTTTTGTTGTTTTTATCTATTTATTATTTTTTTTTTTTTTTTTTTTTTTTTTCAAATATATATCTACATTTATCCAATCGAATGCAGTGGAAGTTTCTCATTTTCCTCGATTTCAGGACTGTATCTTATACAAAAGCCAATAAGTGAACGATGTTAATTGTATCATAGCCATGTCTTCATTAAAACACAAGAATGTTCATTATCAAGAATGACCGCTAGTCACTTTGGGGTGCGACACAAGAACAAATCATAATTACTGCTCCTTAAAGCGCCAGCTTGTCAAGTAAAACAAGAAACGGTGATATTAGCGATCAAATACAGATACTTTCCACCAATAAATCTCCACATCTCTGAGAGGGAATCGTTCGTAAATCATAGATTGTCCAATCAGACCGGCGCAATATGACGTCATTTTGAGAATTGAATTTCTGCAAATTGCTCGACCAACCAATTAAGGGTAAGTCTTTAAGCACTGGGTTCATCGCAGATTCTTTCTAAGCATAGGCGTCATCACAAAACCACCAATAATGTTGTCTAAACAAATGTGACCCGTCACGCATAGAGGGACCATCTGGGAACTCTGTAAATTAAATATTTGAAAAAGAGATTTGGTCCAGCATAGATCAACCAGAGATCTCGTTTCAAGAATTCTTTCACTGGAAGGTAGATTATCCATTCTAGATACAGAAATAAGCATTGTGCGAAAAGACTCGATCCTAGTCAGTCTGCGCAATCCGCGCAGTCTGACTAGGGTCGACACTTTAGGCACTACTCAGATGGTCCCTTTTCGCAAGACGGGTCACTAATTGTTTGTTTGAATGGGCTTTTACGCCGCTTTCAACAATCCTTCAGTTGTGACGCGGCGGCTGGAGCACCTTTCAATGGATTCATAGCATTTCTCACACCAGTACTACTATTACATCCTTTTCTAGCATACGGCTGCTATTCCACATAAGTCTACGATTATCAACCCATTAACAAAGAGTCGGAAAGGTTGAGTGACGCCATCGCTAATCAACTATAACCCGTCCGGCGAAAAAGGGACCATCTAGGTAGTGTGTTAAGTGTCGATCCTAGTCAGGATCCGCTGACTGTGCAGACTGGCCTAGGATCGGCTTTTTTGCCATTGGCAGTTTATCTGAAACATGTATATACTGACGTCATAAAAAACGCCTCAGTCATATACAAAGGGCATTGATTTACAAGCTTAAAATTCTTAACTTATATTAAAGACAAATTCAGTACAGTTCGGCTCATACAAGAACTGTATTTGAGCCAAGATTTGAAGAGGATTGATTTATCGAGCTTCAAAGATTGACCTCCCCCTATTTTGAGACAACAACAGGGTTGAACAAATTGACAAGAGATCAAAACATCTAGTTATTGAATCGTGGGTATTGGCTTGCCAATTGTTAGACCTATTTTAATTTAAAGTAAAATAAACGCCTTTTCTGGACCTGCCATGCATGATCACAATGGGATCGTCTTCTATACCTTAGGCATGCGAAAAACATGGAATGCGCTAGCTGACCACAGTCGAAAATTTTCAAATTTGACAGATTTTCTTAATCTTAATAAAAGTAAGTATTCTGCAATTATTTATAATTATTTGAGATATGTAACCTCTGTAAGGCAAAAAGGGGCTCTCTGGGAATTCCTAAAAATAAATACAATGTTTTTGAAAAAAAAAATAGTTCCAGAATAGATCAATCGGTGGTCACATTTCAAACATTCTTATAAATGGAGATAGAATTATCATTCTGGATTGGCGCATTGCTTAAAGTTTCTAACCTAGTCAGCTTGTGTAATCCGCGCAAGCTGACTAGATTCGAAACTTTACGCACTACCCAGATTGTCCCTTTGCCAGATGTGCCACAAATATCTATCGTTCAGTCTCTGAATATTCAATGTCTGGCTGTCTGTAGTAATCAAACGCTGGACTGTTCGAAGGTGAAACTCTTTAAATTACCTAAAAAGCGGACAAAGGGAAATAACTTCTGATATTCTTAGTAGGTTTATCATTAGTCTAGACCGGTTTCGCGAATACGCAAATAAGACAAAAATTTTTTTACGAGAAATAGAACATGCATGATATTATAAAGAAGACGATTAACTTTCCAATTTACGATGGTTTCGTAAAACATTTATCTACGGTCTAAGAATAAAACGACGAAATAACAAGCAAAGCACGTTAGATAGATTAATTACGTTTCGGTCTAATCCAATGGAGGGCAAAATTCAATTGATAAAAATAATGCATATTTGTACACAGTATCCATCGTAATGATATGCGCATAGACAGTGGTCAACATAACGTTGTTTCAAATGTTCTGACTTACTTCACTAAAATCGCAACCTGATGAACCCTAAAATTCAGAAAAAAATGCCATGCTTCATAAACAACACCTTATTGATTAAACGCGCGTTTCGTTAACCCAAAAATGGCAGAAAACGTCTTTTTTATGATTTTAACAGCAAAACCGAAAAAAAACACGTATGCTAAAATGAAAATAACGTTTCTGAAAGGCAACCGATTTTCTTCCAGCTCTTTAGTGTTTTCCTTTTGGACTACCAACAGACAACAGAGAACGGTTTTCGTGCAAAACTTGTCTATGCTATTTGACATGCAGTATAAAAATGTTCAAAATTAATGAATTAGTCCTAGGCTGGTCCTAGGGACATTCCATTCGGACTTTTCCGTAAACTGGAAATTATCTCGGACGTATAGAAGTACTTTTGGGTTCCCGATTGAGGAACGTTCATGGCTTTCAATAAATCGTTGTTCTGATTTTCTCTTAACTGTCGACTGTTAGCTAAAAGCATCTATAATCAAACTGTCATACATGGATCGAGAGGAGCGGGGCTCTGGTAAATAAGGGATCATAGTATGAAGTCGGAAAAATGGAAATCAAACTATCATTTGGTCAGTGTACTAGGAAAAATGTCGAGCTCTCATGTAATCTCTCATATCAGACAGACTTGAACAGACATATCGAGGGTTCAGCGCAAGACTGTACTAAATTATGCATGACTTAAAACACAAAACCATAACAATATTATAAAAGCCAGACTTTTGCCCTTAAATATAGGCGACAATTGTTTCGAAAAAATAATCATCGGAAGGAGAATATATACCACCATTTAATTTCAATATAGTTATCAACAGGAGTCGGAGAAATAAATCGGGTACCGCGGTGGCGCATCCAGAGGGGCTTCATGAGGTTCAGAAATACTAGATCCTCAACAATATCTGAGGCTAACTATCTTCAATTAACAGACGGCTGCAATCAATATGAGCTTGTGTGTGACATTTCCAACAATTTGAGATGTTCATGAGGTGCAAACATTGGTTAGCATTGACAGCCACATACCGTAAATATAAAGTTACCTAATGGCCCACAGATACTTTGAGATCTTGTCTATCTACTGAACACAAAATGAAGACTCTGGTCAGACTGTGCGGATGCACAGGCTGGTCAGAGTCTTTGCTTTGCACACATTTGAAATTGTTGGAAATCTCAAGCACAGGCTCTCATAATACATACGTCATTCATTCATATCGTGCCCGGCTAACGGTCGTGCCTTTAAACGCCACAAGTAGGCTACAGCTTCAAAAAGCTGTGGATATGGATAGCTAACTAGAAAATTACTTTTTGTTTAATATCAAGAATAATATTTTTCCGACAAATAATGATTAAATACCTGAAGCACGACGTTTTTTTGCGGTGTATACGCGGTATATCATTATTTCGGCAAAAAAATAAGTTTCGTGCAAATTAAAATTTAACTTGAAATTCTAACTTGAATTATAAAAAGTTCCCTTTTTCCCGTTTGTTTGCTTGTTTTTCCAACATCTTTTGAACTCATATGTAGCCTAAGTATTTATCTGTATTTTCATGGGGAAATGTAAAAGAAAATTGTTAAAAAATGAAAACAGAACAATTTTTACAGAAATCCTATACATAGTATATAGTTTCCTATATTTGAGCACCTTAAGCTATAAAATTGCACTTGCTCGCTCGAACAATCCAAATTTCCCCCTGTAAACTATACCAAAAGTAGAGCTAACTTAATGGTGATATATCTATGTGAAGCTGATATTTACTTTGGTAACATAATCAAGTGACAGGATGTAATGTTTGCATGTACTCACTGACATGAAAGGCCCCAAAACAGTCTCCCATATTCGAGCACCCTGGCAATTTTCATCCTGATATGACTATAAAAAACTATTACATACCAGACAATATTGAAACAGACTTACAAAACCAAAGAGACCTCTTTCTTTTGACCTAGAAAATCATTCACATGACGCCAGTCGACCACAAACAATTTCAATTGAAGGGCCTGAAAAAAAAAATTGGCCGATTTAAAAATAGTATGGAAGAAAAAATCCTGTTTTATCATCCGCTATGCATTAAAGTTTTTTTGACAATGATTTGCGAATTCCGGAAAAATGAGACATCAGAATATCCACCCAAATCAAAATGATTGAATACCGCATCCTGACCGAATAGGGAAATCCCAAGACTACCTCTTGAAGGTTCGTAGCCTGATTTCATAGGTTCGGACATCTTGTCGAACTAACAGGGGTCGACACTAACACCAGTCCTTGGGCCAGAGACCTGTGGTTTTTAAGGAGGACTGATAGAAGTTGCCATGCTGCAGGTCCTTCAGGCCTGTAGATAATCAACATATTATTTTTCAATAAATCCTGTTTTGAAAAAAAATCCTTTCCAATACTCATTTTTTTCCTATATCATTTGAAAACAAATGTGGAAAAAGAAGAAATTGCTTGTCAAAAGCAATTTCTTCTTTTCCCACACAGTTTTCCATAATTATTAACCCTTACATTGCTCAAAAATAATTTATCAAGTTAATGGAGGATCTGTAATTATTTTGGAGGACCTGTAAAACGGAAGTGACGTCACGGTGTAAACAACTTTTTTAAAACAGCTGATTATAAAAATATGTATTTTTAAAGAAATCAAAGTCTATAAACCCGTAACCGTGGATTGGAATACATTTTTACACGAGGAATAAATGTATGTATATGCCTGTGACATTTGAATTTGAAAGAATTATCAGCTTTTGAAATATTACTGAAAGCGTAAATGCGAGCTGTCAAAATAACGAGAAAATGAAGGAAAATACGGAAATTAACGTATATGTAGACGGAGCCTGTCGGAATAATGGACATCAAAATCCCCAGGGAGGCTGTGGTATATTCTGGGGTGAGTACCATCCTTTTAATACCAGTGAATTTCTCACGGGCGACAAACAAACAAACAATCGGGCCGAACTTATGTCAGCAATCATTGCATTAGAACAAGCCAAGCAGATGAACATCACCAGGCTAAACATTTGTACTGACAGCAAATATGTTCGGGATGGCATCACAAAATGGATCCTCTCATGGAAGTCAAATGAATGGAAAACAAAGCAGAAAACAGATGTCATGAACAAAGATCTATGGCAAATAATTGATATACTTTCTAACCAAGTAGATGTCCAATGGCGTTGGGTAGAAGGCCACACAGACGTTGCAGGCAATATCATTGCAGACGATTTAGCTAAATCAGGCATCTCTTCAGAATGTTGCTACTGGCAGAATACTGAATTTTACCCCCTGGACTCTGACAAGGCTGATGATAGAAAATCATCTAGCGAAAAGAGGAAAAATGACACCATACAAGCACTTGATTCAAAACAAGCTCAAAATTTTAATTGTGGTTGCTGTAAGGTAAATGTGTTGGATGACGGAATTCAATGTGGGGATTGTAAAGTTTGGATTCACTACACTTGCTCTAGACTGCCGGCTTACCAACTTTATATGTATGAAGTATCCAACAGAAAATATACTTGTGAACAATGTTCAGATGTGGACAATGAATTCAGGTCAAAAATTGACGAACTATATGAACTTTCCAATAAACATAGAGATAATATGGAAGTTGTCGTGGAAGATTGGGGAAATGCTACACAGCTAAAACACAGAAATGCAGAAACACAAACTTCTATTGATAGGAATGAGATGAATACACAGACAGAAAGTTCTATCAACCAAACACCAGATAAGACAACCAACCTGGACAAAGTCAACAGGATCAGTAAAACAGTTCAGGACAAGGGTTCGCAGACACAAGATTCTTATACATCAATAGACAGATGCTTTACAGATTTCCAAAATGTAACGGTTCAGAGGCTAGAAAATTCTTTCGTAAATGCTGTTGAAAATTTTGCTAAAGTTCACAATAATATCAATGACCTACAAACACAAGTGCAAAGTCTAACCAAAGAAAGAGACCTCTTAAAAACACAGAAACAACAACTTAACATGACAACATCCCAAGAAACTAGGAAGTGTAATTGTCAAAGCCTCCAATCTCAAGTGAAAGGCATGGAACTCCATACATCTAAACTGAAACAACAATATTCTGACCTGCGATTAGACAGAGAAATTGAAGTATCTAAACTCCAAGGATCATTGGAAATCTTGAATCAAAAGTGTGAATCAAAAAGTAAACAACTAGTGATGCTCCAGCAAGACATTGAGATGCTTGAAAAGAGACTGAGCATGAAGAATGACACTTTACTAGAGTCTGAAGAAAATCTAAAGAAACACAGCTCAGAGATAATCAAACTGCAAGACGAAGTTTTAGCTTGGAAAATGCATGCTTCCAGACAAGACAACACCCTCATTAAAGAAACATTAGATGACAGCTCATGTAATTCAAATGAAGAGGATAAGACAATGATAACTACAAGAGAAGATGTAACTAAAAAGACCCAACCTTATGTAAACAAAAACACTAATAAAGACCCTGAAGTAGTTGTGGATACAAAGAACGTATTGTTGATTGGAACATCCAACCTTAAATTTATAAAACCCAATATGATGTCCAACCAGAAGGTGAAAGTCAGGAAAGAGATTAAATATACACTAGAAGCGGGACAGGAATATGTGGACTCTTTAAAAGAAAGTGAGGAGAAAGTCAATGCTATTGTTCTCCATCTATTTGAGAACGACATCTCAGAGCAGTCAGCAGAACAGTGTTCAGAGAAAATACGCAAAATATGTACCGACATTCAAGAGAAATTATCAGACACTAAAGTTATTGTATCCATGGGGTTACCTCGTAAGGACGAATCAATAAACAGGAAGATAACAAAATTGAATTATCTGCTCCAAGAGACTGTAAGCGATATGGAAAACGTAACTCTCTGTGATAACAGTAACCTTTTCTTTCGGGGTAAGGAGGCAAGAGGCGTATTAAACCAGGACGGAAAACACCTATCTCGATTAGGTACCAGGAAACTTGGGGCTAACCTCAAATCAACAATATATAAAACCCTGGGGGAAAGTTCGAGACAAGAAATAAGATCGAGCAACACTACTAGACGAGAGGGAGGGTACCATAGGAACATGAATGGTGGACGTAGAAACTATGAGAACCAAAACAGTGGTAGACGGGGTTATAGGCCTATGAACAACCATAACAGAAATAGAAAATAAAATGCAGCTACACCAGACTTCAATAAATATTGGTTACTGGAATGTTAATAAACTCATTTCTAAACAGTTTGATAAGACTAAAGATGCTTTGTTTACAGCAAGTATAAATAAAAGTGATATAATTGGACTAGCAGAAGTTAGATGTGATTTAAGTAATTGTGGTTTTGATGACTATATAGTTCATTTTGTAGAGCGTAAAACGACAAAAGGAAACCAATCATATGGTGGTCTTGGTATTTTGATAAGAAAAACTTTAAGAAAAGGTATTAAATATCTCCCCCCCCTCATGTTCTGAATATCAATGGCTTGTGCTTGATAAGAATTATTTCGGGTTTGACGAGGATTTATATTTATGTTTTGCATATATCCCACCCCAGTATTCATCATATAACATTGATCAAAACACTGATTTTTTAGAGCTCCTCGAAAATGATATTCCAGTTTATAAATCAAAAGGTTCTAACTTAATTCTTGGTGATTTTAATGCAAGAACCGGATTACAACAAGATTACATTACAGATGATAGTGATTCTTTTTTACCATTAGATGAAAATTATATAATGGATAATGATAATGTCATCAGAAATAGTCAGGATACTAAAATTTGTTCTAGAGGCAAAGATTTACTTGAAATTTGTATATCTAGTCAATTAAGAATCTTAAACGGTAGAACATTTGGAGATTTAAATGGAAAATATACATCTTACCAATATAATGGAAATAGTGTAATTGATTACTGTTTATTATCGGAAAGAAAAATTGGGGATGTAATATACTTTCATGTTGAGGATCCTATTTTACGTTTATCAGATCATTCTAAAATTTCTGTTCGGTTAATAGCTAACTTCTGGAAAAAAGAAACTAAAAATTTATTAAATGATTTTCCTGAGCAATTTAAATGGGAAGAATTTTCACCCGAGCTCTTTAGAGAATCACTTCAGAGTAAGGAAATGCTTTCAAAGTTACAGTTATTTTTAGATTCTAAAATAGACTGTAATTCAGATGTTAATAATGCTGTCACTAAATTTACAAATATCATAATTTCAGCAGCTAATATGTCTTTAAAGAGAAAGAAAGCTAAAAAAGGAAAAAGGGAAAATAATAAGAAGTGGTTTGATATTGATTTGAAAAAAATGAGAAAAAACCTGGATCACAAAGGAAGACTGTTTGCTAAAAATCCAAATGATCCATTGATTAGAGGTAATTTTTATAAATATAGAAAGCTTTATAGTAAGTTATGCAAATATAAGCACAGAAAGTACAAGGCAGAATTAATATCAAAATTAGATAACTTATTTGTAGATGATCCAAAGGCATACTGGTCGTTGTTAAACGAGCTAAAGGAAAACAAGCAAGAATCATGCCAGTTCATGGCATCTCCTGATGACATGCACGCCCATTTTTCAAGTCTTAATACTTTGCCAGATAAGTTAGAAAATAGATTGAAAGATTTAGAGAGAGAAGTAACTGCCATGGAATAAATGCAAGCTCTTCATTTACTAATTTAGATTTTCCAATAAATAAGGAGGAAATATCAACTTGTATTCGAAGTTTAAAGAATGGTAAATCCTCTGGACTTGATTGCATATCCAATGAAATGCTAAAACAAGGAGAATCTATTTTACTACCTTGTATTCATAAACTTTTTAATAGAGTACTTCAATTAGGAATTTATCCAGAAGAATGGAAGAAGGGATATTTAACTCCTATTTTTAAATCAGGCTCCAGATATGAACCGTCCAATTATAGAGGAATATCTATTATGAGTTGTCTGGGTAAAGTTTTTAACTCAATAATGAATAGTAGATTGAATGAATTCCTTGAGAAAAATAGTGTAATTGACAAAACACAAATAGGTTTCCAAAAGAAAGCTAGAACTTCAGATCATATGTTTGTTTTACGTACTTTAATAGAAAAATACACCAAGAATAGTAATTCAAAATTGTTCACTTGTTTTATTGATTTCCGCAAGGCTTTTGATTCAGTATTGCATCAAGCTTTATTTCTAAAACTACAGAGAGTAGGAATATCAGGATTATTTTATAATATAGTTAAAAGCATGTATATGGATAATGTTTTATGTGTTAAGATTGGAAACGGCCTTACACAGAAATTTCATTCAGAAATAGGGGTAAGGCAAGGTGATACATTAAGTCCAAATCTCTTTAAAATATTTATTAACGATCTTGTAGATATATTTGATAATAATTGCGATGCTGTTTCTCTGGGAGATTACAATCTAAATTGTTTAATGTATGCAGATGATTTAATTCTTATTTCAAAGAGTGAAAAGGGCTTACAGAATTGTTTGGATAAGTTGGGTAGTTATTGTGAATCTTGGTGTTTATCTATAAATATAGATAAAACAAAAACTATTGTATTCAATAAAAGTGGAAGATTATTGCAGTATTCTTTTCAAATAAATGGTGATGTGATTGAAAGTGTGAAGACATACAAATATTTGGGAATTATCTTCTCTGTTTCAGGTACATTTTCTCAATCCAAAAGTGACTTATACAACAGAGGGCAAAAGGCCTTCTTCAAACTTAAGAGTATTTTTGGAGATTTTACTCCAAGTGTCGACACAAGTTTGCATATTTTTGACCATACAATTAAACCCATTTTGTTATATGGTTGTGAAATTTGGGGATTTACTGTCCCATCAAATTCATTATTGAAAAATGAAACAGAATTCATACTAGAAAAAGCATTCATGAACCTTGGTTGTGATAAATTACCTCTGAAGTTTTATAAATATATATTAGGTGTGCATAAGAAAGCTTCTAATTTAGCAATTTATGGAGATCTCGGAAGAACACCATATCTTATTGATATAATCTGTTCAATTATAAAATATGCAAAAAGAATCTCTAAAATGGACAGTGACAGCCTTCTAGCTAAAGCTTTAGAAACTAGTAAACTCCTACATGAAGGTGGCAAAAACAGCTGGTACTCTGGAATTAATTTCATTCTAGAAGAATTAGGTGTCACTCTTGACATGAGTTTTTTAAAGATGAAAAACAATCTAATCAAAAGATCAATGCAACTTTGGGAAAAACAAATAAAAGAAAACGCATTAGTTACAAAAGGAAAATTACGCACATACTTCAGTTATAAACCAATATTTAAGAAAGAAATTTATCTTAATTGTATTAAAAATAAAGATGTAAGAAAATGTGTTACTCAATTTAGAGTAAGTGCACATGAATTAGCTATTGAAAGGGGGAGATATAGAAACATGAAGGCAGATGAAAGATATTGTAAATTCTGTGATTCAAATAAGATAGAAGATGAGATACACTTTTTGGTGGAGTGTGAAAAATATGATGGTGAACGCTCTAGGTTATTTTCAGACATCAATCACTTTTGTCAAAATTTTAGATATTTATCAGATGAAAATAAATTTTTATGGTTAATGACTTCAGAAGATACATTTGTAATACAAAAACTTGCTGAATATATATATTCTAGTTTCAAAATGAGAAAGAATGATATTCCAAGTAGCCATTAGTCTGGTCTAATCATTTTCGTTTTTTGATTTTAGATATCATATTGCATATCAGTTAAAATTTGGTTCACCTTGTAACTATGTGTTAAGGGTGATCTAATTTCTTCCAAATTACATATCTGTGATAATTTTGTCAAAGAGAGACCAAAGCCTTATAACTATAGCTTGAAAAGGCTGTAGTTGCAAGGTTTCGGTAACCCATAGGCAATAGACATTTTTTGAGTATTATATGCTTTTAAAATTGCAAAGAAGAAATAAAAGTTATTGTAACTCCCTTTTCCATATGAATACAATAAATGACATATTAATCTGTTAATATTTCTATGTGTCAAATCTCTGTTAATAATTAATTTCTCAGTTAACAGATTTATGGAGTCATAACTTTTTTTTCCTTTCAAATGCATTTGTTATTGTCAGATTTTTTTTGTAATATAATGTTGTGTATATATGCCCAGTTTGGGCCCTTATGGAAATAAATGATTATTCTATTCTATTCTATTCTATTCTTTTAGAGTAAGCAGGTCCTTGTGGTTGGTAGCAAAAAGCAGTTAGTGTCAAACCCTGAACGAAGGGTTACGAACGTTTTACTTATAGGTCACTGAGTTATCGAGAAGACGCCTCTTGACTCTGGAGAAGAAGAGGTTCGGACATGTCTCTTTAATTACCACTGAATAAAGAATTGAATTACAACTTTACATTCTAGTGGATCTCTTAAATTAACACTGTATGAAGAATTGATTTACAACTTTTCATAATCACCGGGCGAGAATTCGATAGATTACGGTTAATTTCCAGTCTAATTAATGATTAAAAATATCACCTAGTCTAAAATCAAGGGGAGGCTACTCTAATTAAAAACTAGAAAGTTCCTGAAATTTCGCTACCGAAATGGACGAAAAAGACGAAAAGGTTTGTAAAAAGCAAATCTTGATAAAATCAACGAATGATTTAAGACTTATTTTCTTAGAATAAAATTATAATATGAATTAAGGCAAAGCCTGAAAAGCGAGCGCAGCAATTTGTGTACTGGATTGACATAAATATTTGTTACAAGAGAGAGAGAGGGGTGAGGGGAAGAGAGAGAGATTGAGGGAGAGAGAGAGGGGGAGAAGGACAGAGAGAGCCGCGGAGAGAGAGAGCCGTGGAGAGAGAGAGAGAGACAGAGAGAAAGAGGGAGAGAGAGAGAAAGAAAGAGAGAAAAAAGAGAGGGACAGCGACAGAGAGAGAGAGAGAGAGAGGGCATATGTATTTTATTGTTTAGTGCGTTATCCTAGGATCAGTTGCGAAATTAAATTTCAATTATTCACTGCACATTTCATTCTGTTATGTCTTACTGGAAACAAATTTAGTGACGTAAGATTTACGAAAAAAAAACTTTGTAATTTCTCTGCTGGAAAGAAAACGGTAGTCACCACAGATATTAGTAAGACGAAAAACAAGTGACTTAGTCATAGTGTAAATTTATGTGGACATAAACAAATGAAATCATTATTTCTAGACTGGGTGAGATTTCCCAAATTTTCAAAAAAAAAAAGAAAAAAAAATCTAGGAAAATCATGAACACTTATTTAAATGAGCATGGATTTCTATCAAATATCAATGTTTTATGTTCAGATTGTATATGACTCACTTAACATCAGAAAAGGTTTTCGAATTTTAAATCATAGGTTAAGCAGACCTAAATTTCGTTCATTTAAACGAAGCTGGAAAACTTACAGCTTTTGAATACAATAACGTGAAAGAAACTCATCTTGATCAATATCAAAACATTTCTAAGGAACTGCTTGAAATTTCCTATAGAATGTGCATTTTCTGCAAGGATCTACACAGGGTCGTAAATTCCACTTAATTTTGAAGTAGGCTACTACATGTACCTTGTCATAACACCAATAATGTATTGAGGAGATTGTATGATCTATTCCTCAAATACTTCGTGATCCCTTCATCAGTAAAGAGATGAAGTTTCACACTCTCCGAAATCGAGACATAACTTCTTCTTAAGCTCTGATTAATCACATTTTAGCAAAAACGTAAAGATTTATCACTAATAGCAAACATTTTTGAACATAACTGAAATTACACTAATGTATTATCTTCAGGCTTTAAAAAGCTGCTCTTGAAAACATATTAACATAAACTTTACAAACTAGCATTTCCTTCTTTCCCACAATGTTTTCTCATGGCCTTAAAAAAATGAATTAGTTGTTACATTCTTGTTTTAGTTATTACAAGACAACTACAATCACTCTTTTCTATATTAAACACATTGAAAATCGTAGGAACCATCTTGCATGCATAACAAACCCTCAAGTCTATGATTGAAATGTTTAAATTTCTAGACTAGAGTATTCGTGACGTCATTGGCCCTATTTTATGACGTCAAGAATGATTGTGTTGACATTTTAATCAAAACATGCATGGACCATGTAAATCTGGGGGTTTAAACATGTTCCAGGTCGTATATGTGTTAGGACTAAAGGTAAGGATGTTAAAATTAGCCTTGTCATTCTTTATAACTAACACTAATGAACATTTTGTGGGAATAGCCGCGTGAATCGCTTCGGTCGGCCTCGCTTTTGGCTTTGTTTTTAATGCTTCCGGTAGAAAATAAACTTTTTATAGAAACCGCGTTTTAGCGGGATAGCTTAAATTAATTTTCAATTTTTAAATCCTTCTTTTACGATGGATACGTTGAGGTATTTTTCTAATTCAAATTTCAACCTTTTTTCGGCCCTGCAAGTGAATTCACTCCGGGTGAGAAATGACACGGTTGTTTCAATTGTCAGTAAAACAGAATAGAATAGAATAACACACGTTACCATGAACGCTCGCTTCGCGCTCACGGCCTTCGGCCGTTCGCGAGCTGCGCTCGCTATGATGACCGTCTTTACCTGTCAAATCTAATTTTGTTGCAAAATAATTATGTCGGTGAACGTCGAGTTTTGGCAGACATAGGCACTTGGATGCATGGTTTGATAACAACTCAGAGTATATCTTTGTAATAAAAAGTTCACAAGGTAGTGCTGTCACCATTTCCTAAGGGAACAGATCTCATTACAAGCAATTTTGGATTCGATTCTCACGAATAAACTCGTCCAGTGACGGTAGCCGAAGATGCCTTATATAAAAACACCCGTACAAAATCTGGGGTTTTTTTAAACATGACTGCACTACCTTGTGTATTATTTATTATAGTGATATTGGTAAGTTGCTATAAAATCATAAATCCAAGTGCAGTGTTCTGGTGAGGCCGTGATTTTTCGACAACCTCGCATAAGAATTGTACATGTTGCATAAAACCTTTGCAAGATGCAACTTTTGACCAACATAAATAACACACTTGAATTTCAATTGAAACAGCCTAGGACGACTTGTAATACTGTATTGTAATCAAAAGGGAAAGTAGCAACAAGAATTAACACCTGCTGCAATCTTAATGGTCAAATGTGAACAGGGTTTCCAAAAACCCCCAAATTTGAATCTTGTACCCCCAATTTTTAGCTCGACTATTCGAAGACTAGGGGGGCTATTCCAGTCAGCCGGGCGTCGGCGTCGGCGTAATGCTTTGGTTAAGTTTTTACGTGCAAGTGTTTAAAATCTCTGTTTCTATTAAAGCTATTGCTTTGAAACTTTGCACATGCTTCTGTGACCATAATATCAGCATCTAGACAAAGATTCATTACTCTGATATTGAATTTAGTGGAATTTTAACCCTTTTCGGACTTAGAAATCTTGGTTAAGTTTTTACGTGCAAATGTTGTTTATCTGTAATATTTCTGTTTCTAATAAAGCTATTGCTTTGCAACTTTACACATGCTTCTGTGACCATAATATCAGCCTCTTGACAAAGATTCATTACTCTGATATTGAATTTAATGGAATTTTAACCCTTTTCGGACTTGGAAAATCTTGGTTAAGTTTTTACGTGCAAATGTTGTATTTCTATAATATCTCTATTTCTACTAAAGCTATTGCTTTGAAACTTTGCACATGCTTCTGTGACCATAATATCAGCCTCTAGACAAAGATTCAATACTCTCATTTTGAATTAAGTGGAATTTTAACCCTTTTCAGACTTAGAAATCTTGGTTAAGTTTTTACGTGCAAATGTTGTACATCAGTTATAGCTCTATTTCTACATAGGCTTTTGCTTGGAAACTCTACACATGCTTCTGTTACCATGATATCACCCTCTTGACAGAGATTTATTACTCTGATATTGAATTTAGTGGAATTTTAACCTTTTTCAGACTCAGAAATTCTTGGTTAAGTTTTTACGTGCAAATGTTGTACATCAGTTATATCTCTAATTCTATTAAAGCTATTGCTTTCAAACTTTGCACATGCTTCAATGTTCATAACAACAGCCTCTTAATAAAGATTCAATTCTCTGGTATAGAATTTAGTGGATTTATAACCCTTTATGGACTTAGAAAATCTTGGTTAAGTTTTTACGTGCAAATGTTGTATTTGTGTAATATCTCTATTTCTACTACAGCTGTTGCTTGGAAACTTTACACATGCTTCTTTGACCATAATATTAGCCTCTTGACAAAGATTCATTACTCTGATATTTAATTTAGAGGAATTTTAACCCTTTTTCGCCTTAGAAAATCTTGGTTAAGTTTTTACGTGCAAATGTTTTATGTTAGTTGTATATCTGTTCCTACTAAAGCTATTGCTTTGAAACTCTGCACATGCTTCTGTGACCATAATATTAGCCTCTAGACAAAGATTCTTTTCTCTTGACTTACATTTTATTGAATTTCCAATGTCGATATTGATTTGCTGTTACTATCCAGCACTAGGAATAGTCGAGCTTCGCTGTCCTCCGACAGCTCTTGTTGAAAGTAGCCTTCTTTGTTTCAAATAAAGGGGGTACAAGTATGCTGTAAAATGACTATTTTCAACCACGAGTTTAAAAGTCAGTGGGAACCCTGTGTAACTTACATACTATCCCACAATTCAATGCTTCAACCCTGGAGATCCTCACATGCAAAAATAAAATTCCCATAATGTTTTCAGGTCGAGTTTCATTACTAACTTCAAAGCAGGATGGATGACTGTTTAACAGACGTGTATGACCAATATTGTTTTAAGATATCAAAATTAATTTAATCGGAAAAGATAATTCGAATTTGAAATATTTTAAATTTTTTGAGATATTATTTGTTATTTCAAGTTGTCAAAAAATAAGGAATACTCAAAAGAACAAATTACATCTTGATTTCAAATCGAACAGGCCATATTTTTTTGTGTTTTCAATAGTAACCTGCATAGTTATCGGATGTTATCATTTGTGACTGTTTGGCAGATTAGTGAAATAATCAAAGAATGTTTGGCAATATCTGTTTTTTTCAACCAAATTATCACACAGTTCAGAGCCGTTTTTCAAAAATGGATCAACAATTTGAAGCAGTCGAGTTCTTGCATTTGTCAACAAAAAATTGCGGCAATGAAAAAATTTGCATTTTCTGCATCATGGTCTGGTCTAAAACTTAAGAGCCATTAGAAAATTCCCAAAGTTGTGGATTATTGCCTGAGACTTAAGTTTTTTAAAGATCAAATGAAAAGCTAATTTTGGAATGTGTGTTTAAAACATCTCCTGGTAATTTTCAATGAAATAAGGAGACACAAAAAGTTTGCATCAAAAAAAAAATTAAAAATGAACGATATAGGGGACTTCGGCACAGGCATTGATGACGTCATCAAAATATGAGTGGTTGGCGTTGCCAACCATTTTTACATACACAAAGAGCAAAAAATCCAATTTTCAAGTAGTAAGATTATACATTTGTAATGATTTATTCCAAGTGAAAAATATGTCAAAATGTAGATCAGAGCTACAGATAAATTTTTGTCTTAAAGGGTTTTTACCCCCTAATTTTTTCTGTAATGCTGATTTATAATGCAGCAATGCTGAAATATATTTTAGGGTTAATATGAATTGTTATCATCTTTAATTGTTAAAACAATTTAGCTATTAACATCCTAAATAATATCTTTGAGAAATATTTTACAATTGCCTAATTATATCTGTGATGGTGTCACAACTCAAATTCGTATATTTAATGGATATCCTGTTAAGCTGCTCCAGTCTCGAGATGCCTTCACAGAAAGAGCATCCATGTTTCCTTGCCAATAATTCGCTATAGGGAAAGGATGAATTTATTATTTTGACCAACATATGCTGAACAATAGCATAAGGCCCACTAGCCTTAAATTGATATTTTAAAAAAATCAAAGAGGCAGATGATGACGAAAGACCCAGAAAAAAAGTCAGGCAGTTGGCCTGACAGTCCTTTGTGGACTATAAACTGTCAGGCCAAGGCCAAACCTGTCAAACTGAATATTTTATTGGGCAAATAATATCACCCTTGTTGTTTTTTTTTCTCTCTGAGAGAAATAACTTCTGAAATTAATAGAAATAACATTATAACAAGGTTGTCAAAATCCTCTCAATCTGTCAGTGCTTTCAGTGCTTTGATTCAAGACTGATAAATCCAAGGTTAATAGGGTTGGAAAATAGAAATTGTCTTTGTAAGTCACAATGTTACAAATCCCTTGTTGTTTTCATTAAAAATAAAAACGGACATAATTTGGTGGGTCGAACATTCTTGGGTACGAATAAGTTGAAATCAATTTTGTCTTTGTGCTTTTCAAACTGGAAAAATGCGAAAATTTCAGGTAGAATAAGATATGCTACCATGAATTCTTTCTAAAATTGATCCCAAAATCATCTTTTCTTCCTATTTATTGATACAATCTGTAAAAGAGATTTTGCGCTCTTGCTGTTCCGAAAGTCCCAAAAGAAACAGTTATAGATGAAATCTAGACCCATGTAAAGTTGAAGATTAATGTTTATTTTCGTGAGAAAGTTATTCAGAATACTATTTTCAAAGGTGAATGAAATTTTTAACTGTTAAAACAGATTGTTTGCTAAGAAAATAGTGTCGGACATTCGGAACAGAATGGTACAATTTAACGAGTCAGTTTTTTCGCCATGACTGAAATGGTTGTATACTTCTGTGTCAACTTTTCACTTTCAACTCGCCAATGTTTGGATGTCATTTCCAATAATTTGTTTTGGAATATTTAGTCCAGCTTTTCATGTTTTATTCGAATATCAAAATTATAGAAGACGGAAACCTGCACAGGACACGCTCGATAAGTGTCATATGTAGGAAATTTGAATTATGTTCAGGCGTCATATGTGCGAAAATACGCAGTAACAACCATTGGTAATGCTGATCGGCGATTTGTAATGCGTTTTTTTACCCCCTTAAATATCTTAAAATGCGTTTTTGTTGATTTTAAATGCGTTTTCACGCAAAAACGCATCTTATCTGTAGCTCTGGTAGATAAATCACCCTTTCTTTTGATTATGCAGTTGTCATCATGTGACAAAGTCTTTGAAACGAATACTTTGTGTCGAAATATAACCACCCGGAGATGCGTATTAATCCAAATGAATCGTAGTTGAGAAACCAAAGTATCGGAAATAGGACACGAATAAAGCTGTACTTACGGTATTTTGGCCATTCAGCAACGGAATATGTAATATCCTACCTATTCCGCGTTAATTTGAAATTTAATGTTGATGTTTCTTTATCCCAGTTACGATATTTATCACGCCTTAGATCATCCAAGCATAGATTTAAGTTTTCTATTTATCCTTAATGGTCTTAACAACACAAATCCAATCATTTTTACCTATGAATATTGAGAATCGTCAAAAGCTGGCTAAATATTAAATCCAAATTGATAAAGATGGAAACACACACACATGTTCAGAAATTAAGGTCACGGTTAAACAATAAGCGAATGTTGCAAATCCAAGATATTCGGATGAAACGGCTTTTCGAACACATACTGTTAGATTTAAAAACCCTAACGGAGAAATTTCATTATGGGACATGAAAAACATCGGGGCTTATCACACAAACATGTGTCATACAGTTTGCTATTCCTAACCAAATGATCTATACTACAAGGCGGATCTCTTTGATCTGACCAAAACCGGATGCGCTAATCAATATTGTCAATGTCATAAAACGGTAGCCGCTAATTACACACACGTGCACGGGTCATAAAGATCGCCCTTTCTTACGCAACGTTTTATATCACGTTCCTAATTTTCTTTGATCTGACCGTGGTCATGCCCCAATCAATAAGCCATGTCATATGCCACTGATTGGTTGCTTTCAGTTTGACACAACTAGACTTTAAAGCAATGTGCGAATCTTGGTTGGCACATCAAATAATATGCTTAATCAGACATAGAAATAACATGCTGTCATACAAAAAGTCAAAATAATTCACATGCTTCAAAATATTGCAACTAAAGAATTGTAACATTCAGCTAGTTACAAACCCCCTAAGGCCTATCTCGTTGAAATTATAGAACTATTACAGTCACTAAAACTCGTACTTTTTGTAATCGTTGTAATAATTAGCAGAAATGTAGACTTCCAACCAATCAATTTATTAACGGATCCAAAGCGGCTTTGCAGTGATGAGTGAAAGGGGGTGTCATTAAATTATCATAGAGAACTTCAATTTTAATTGGGCACTAATGGGAAAAGGCACCATCTTTATTTCAAGTTCGAAACCTCTCTTAAGAAATTCTGTATCCACCACGACAATTGATATAGATGTTATATGATAAAATAAAATTCATTTTCTAACTTGCTATAAATAAATGACATTCGTTCTTAGGCTCTTGCGTTCGTTCGTTCGTTCGTTCGTTCGTTCCTCCCTCCCTCCCTCCCTTCCTTCCTTCCTTCCTTCCTTCCTTCCTTCCTTCCTTCCTTCCTTCCTTCCTTCCTTCCTTCCATCCTTCCATCCTTCCTTCCTCCCTCCCTCCCTCCCTCCCTCCCTCCCTCCCTCCCTTCCTTCCTTCCTTCCTTCCTTCCTTCCTTCCTTCCTTCCTTCCTTCCTTCCTTCCTTCCTTCCTTCCTTCCTTCCTTCCTTCCTTCCTTCCTTCCTTCCTTCCTTCCTTCCTTCCTTCCTTCCTTCCTTCCTTCCTTCCTTCCTACCTTCCTTCCTTCATTCATTCATTCATTCATTCATTCATTCATTCATTCATTCATATCCCGTTACAGGCACAATGTTCCATCATTCGTCTGAAATTCTGACTTTCGCAAGTCATTCACTTATCTGTGTGTTTTCAAATGATCCATCCATCCACCCATCCGTCCATCCGTCCGTCCGTCCATCCATCCATCCATCCATCCATCCATCCATCCATCCATCCATCCATCCATCCATCCATCCATCCATCCATCCATCCCTCCCTCCCTCCATCCATCCGTCCGTCCGTCCGTCCGTCCGTCCGTCCGTCCGTCCATCCATCCATCCATCCATCCATCCATCCATCCATCCAACCATCCATCCATCCATCCATCCATCCATCCATCCATCCATCCATCCATCCATCCATCCATCCATCCAACCATCCATCCATCCATCCATCCATCCATCCAACCATCCATCCATCCATCCATCCATCCATCCATCCATTGATCCATCCAGTCCATCCATCCGTCCATTCGTTCATTCGTTCGTCCGTCCGTCCGTCCGTCTTACAAGCTGACTTTGAATTCATATATCCGTCAGTCATGGAACTTTCTTAGCATCATAAAAAATCTTCAGTTTGAACACTTTGTATTCAAACAGTTCAATTAGCGCAAATCCAATGCCTTTTCACTGTTTTTCAACAAGATGAAAGAGTTTGACAAACAAATAATCGATAATGACACCACTTGTCATTCAAGAATCAATATTCCCTAATTAGGGAATGCCATTAGGCATCTAAGGAAAATTGTAACATGCCGAAATTTTTTGTCATAGTGTTATAGATATTGTTTGGATATATTTGTAATGGCTATATTTTGAGCGATTGGGAAAGACTATCAATGCCGATTTACCGATCGATTTTGTTCGCATAAACAATCAAAACATAAACCTATTTTTCTTATAATAAGAAGAAGATTTTAAAGAAAACATTAAATCAGGATTTAATAAAATCAAGATAAATCAGCGGTAAAAAATAATTAATGCTTGCAGAAAAATCAACCAAATCGATGTTATTCCGTTTTGATAATGGTGTTTTCAAAGAACGGATATTAATTCTAAATTCGTGTCATTTTCATTACAAACATGTTTTCTGAAAAGTTCGAATGTTTGACTTTTCAAATATGTATTGGTTTGATACCTTTTTCTTCAAGTAAAGCGAAAAAAGTAGTTTAGATTGGTCGATATTTACATAAATTAAATAGAGCTGGGCGATTCAACGCCAACCACTTTTATTGGCTAGTGGGCTCTGACGTCATACCGAAGTTCCCTATAGTCAAAAATAAGACCGTGATTTATTGTAAATTTTTACCTGGCCAGAATATGTATACGCACATGCGCACTATTCTATGACGTCCCTGTGAGGGATTCCCTGTTCTAGGTAAACAAAGAGAGCATCTTAAACATGACCACTTTCAAATGAAACGAAGAAAAATCTATCCTGTTACCCACTTATCCACATGTTCAGCTGAGATTGTTTGAGCCCGCTCGCTTTGAAAATGAAGTATCATCACAGTCTGAATCTGATTCAACCTACCAAATAATTGCTTTTAATGATTAACCTAAGATATGTCACATTGTTTTGTGGAAAATTAAAATTTCGTTGCCAAATTTTTTTACAAAACGCTAACTGGAAATCCCGACTGATCATTCTTGTCAATGAAAATATAAAAAATAAATGTGATTGGCCTTGGGAACCATTTTTAAATACACAAAGATTAAAAATCCAAATTTTCAAGCAGTTTGATTACACACTTTTGATTAATTTTCAAATATGCCAATGATATCAAAATTTAGTTATTTAATACCTGATTACATGATTATACATTTGTCATCATGTGACAATAACGGTGAAAAAAAAATTTATAAGCCTGAAGGGTCGTATAATGTAATGGCCCCGGTCATCCGTCCGTCTGTCTGTCCGTTAGCAATTTTTGTGTGCGCAACTCTTCCTAAACTATCCATGGGAATGAGCTAAAACTTGGCACAATTACTCTCTATGATGTCTAGTTGTGCATAGGACCTTTGAAATTCAAATTGCTTCAGTCATTCCTGAAAAAAATTGAATTATTTGTCCTTGAATTTAACGAAAATCACTGTTTTTTGTTTGCGCAAGTCCTCCTAAACTATCAATGGGAATGAGCTGAAACTTAACACAATTACTCCCTATGATGTCTAGTTGTGCATAAGACCTTTGAAATTCAAGTCGCTCCAGTCATTCCTGAGAAATCTTGAATTATCTGCCCTTGAATTTAATTTAAATCACTATATTTTTTGCGCAGAACTCCTCCAAAAAGCCAATTGCACTGAAAGGAAACAAGACACAATTACTCCCTATGATGTCTAGTTTTGCATAAGACTTTTGAAATTCAAATTGCTCCAGTCATTCCCGAGAAATCTTGAATTATCTGCCCTTGAGTTGAATGAAAAAAATAAATAAATAAAACTATGTCAGCTCACTTTCTCCTACATTTTGGATGAGAATGAAAGGAAACTTGCCACAATGACTCTAGGTTGTCTATTTGTGCTTAGGACTAAATATATGCAATTTTTGTGTGCGCAACTCTTCCTAAACTATCCATGGGAATGAGCTAAAACTTGGCACAATTACTCTCTATGATGTCTAGTTGTGCATAAGACCTTTGAAATTCAAATTGCTTCAGTCATTCCTGAAAAAAATTGAATTATTTGTCCTTGAATTTAATGTAAATTACTATATTTTTTGCGCAGAACTCCTCCAAAAAGCCAATTGCACTGAAAGGAAACAAGACACAATTTCTCTCTTTGATGTCTAGTTGTGCATCAGACTTTTCAATTCAAAATTCTCCTGTCATTCCCGAGAAATCTTGAATTATCTGCTCTTGAGTTGAATGAAAAGAAAAATAAATAAAACTATGTCAGCTCACGTTCTCCTACATTTTGGATGAGAATGAAAGGAAACTTGCCACAATGACTCTAGGTTGTCTATTTGTGCTTAGGACTAAATATATGCAATTTTTGTGTGCGCAACTCTTCCTAAACTATCCATGGGAATGAGCTAAAACTTGGCACAATTACTCTCTATGATGTCTAGTTGTGCATAAGATCTATGAAATTCAAATTGACTAAAGTCATTTCTGAGAAATCTTGAATTTTCTGCCCTTGAATTTAACGAAAATCACTGTTTTTTGTTTGCGCAACTCCTCCTGAACTATCAATGGGAATAAGCTGAAACTAAATACAATTACTCCCTATGATGTCTAGTTGTGCATTAGACCTTTGAAATTCAAATTGCTCCAGTCATTCCTGAAAAAATTTGAATTATCTGTCCTTGAATTTAACTAGAATCACTATATTTTGATCACTATATTTTGTGCGCAGAACTCCTCCAAAAAGCCAATTGCACTGAAAGGAAACATGACAAAATTACTCTCTATGATGTCTAGTGATGCATAAGACTTTTCAATTCAAAATGCTCCAGTCAATCCCAAGAAATCTTGAATTATCTGCCCTTGAGTTGAATGAAAACAAAAATAAATAAAAAAAATGTCAGCTCACTTTCTCCTACATTTTGGATGGGAATAAAAGGAAACTTGCCACAATGACTCTGTAGGTTGTCTATTTGTGCTTAGGACTAAATATTTTTCACATGTTAAGTAGTTCCTGATTTATCTGCCCTTTACTTCACAAAATAGGCCAAAATTACAGATTTTTTTATGTGTGTGTACAACTCCTACAAATTTGATTGGATTGAAATGAATCTTGCCACAATGTAACCCTGATATTTGGTTGAACTTAAGACTTCAGAAATTCAAAAAGCTTTGGTCTTTCTTGTATTATCTGCCCTTGAATTGTTTGAATTTCACTATATTTCTTTTGTGAGCACCTGGTCACGCTTTGAATTAGAATGAACTGAAACTTGCAAAATGACTGTTTGGCGTATAGTTGTGCATAAAACCATATTCAATTAACACTCAAAGGGTCATGCTATGTTATGGCCCCAGTCGCCTGTCTGTCTGCAATTTTTCTAGCTATCATTCAAGCTCACATTACTGACAAGGCATGGTTACTGGCAAGCCCCATCGGGCGTATATGCGCCGCTCTGCGAAGCTCTTGTTTTATTCTAAAGATAACCACCAGAAAAGGCATGTGAAACTATACAAATCATTCTTTATCCCCCAAAATGTTGCAAAAACGCAGCTATATTAAAGCTATATCAATAACATTCTGGTCGCTTTGAAAGAATATAATGTATATCTTACTATTCTGCGGTGTTTTCAAATTTCAATGCCGATTTGAGAGTTTTTCGCATTTTTCCATTTGAGGGTTTTTCACATTATTCCACCAAATGTATTATATGCATGCGATCACAATTATCGATAATTCAACCCCCATTGACAGACCTTTTTATTGTTTATCTATTTATTTATTGTTCCAGCTCTTTGCGTTTTGATTTAGTCTCATTTTTATAAATTAAATCAGAAGTTAGATATCACCTCAGACTATTATACTGTTGCAAGAATAAAAGAATAAAGTGTCCACTTTCTTTTCTGATTCCCCGTAAGGCAGTAGTTCCTAAATGAAAACCACACAATAATTCAACAACCATAGTAAAGGTATTTTGGGTATCGATATTACAAGATGACATCATCACACCACAATCATATGACATCATCGATTCAAATTCATTTATTGAAATAAAGTAGAATATGCAGACTTCGAGAAATTCGGGGTTGTAGAAAAAAACAAGTTGAAATTGGGCTTTAACAGGCTTCATTTTTTGAACAAGGATGAAGTGAGACAGCTATGTGGCCTTGAAATCTGAATCACAGCCTCAATTTTTAGCTCACCTGAGCACATCGTGCTCAAGGTGAGCTTTTGTGATCATTGAGCGTCCGTCGTGCGGTGTGCGTCGTCATGCGTCAACAATTTAAGTGTTTACACTCTAGAGACCACAAATATGATCCAATCTTCATGAAACTTGGTCAGAATGTTGGTCAGGTCGTAAGGATGAAACCAGTGCTCTCAATAAGCGGACGTCGACGTAATATACGTCCAGAATTTCAGAAATTACGTCCGGAAAATCAAACCCGGACGTAAAAAAACGTCCGAGATTCGAGGAAAACGTCCTGTAATTTGACCTCGGACGTTTTACCAATTTACCTAATAAAGGATTTAACGTAAGTCTACAC
This sequence comes from Fragum whitleyi, assembly GCA_948146395.1. NCBI lineage: Eukaryota > Metazoa > Mollusca > Bivalvia > Cardiida > Cardiidae > Fragum > Fragum whitleyi. The sequence continues at coordinate 56,674,038 of OX411555.1, forward strand.
GTGCAAAAAATCGATAATCACCGCGAGCATACACATTATAGCTGACCAAAACAAGCCAAGTGTAACGCGCGGGGTATTAAACTGTCGCTATAACAACCAGTCTCTGATTACGCAATCTTGTTGGGTTAGCGACGCGTAATTACCACTTCTGCCATTTTCTTTCTTAGTCGGATACATCGCGAGGGTCCTTTGATAGGATTATTGAAACAAACAAAATTCAAATCGGGAAAATTTCGAAATATCCCTTCCTAAAACTCTTAGAATAGATCTACGGATAATTTATCCGAAGTGAAAAAGACGCTACCGGAAAACATTTACGAAAGGTCATTCGACTGTCCTCGTTTAAACACGTGTAGAATCGGCATCTTCGGAGAACGTGGGGAAATCCCAATGACGTCATTTAAGTTGTCTGCAACATGTCTGACGAGAGATTTGAAATTACGAATTTTTCTTGACTTCTGCTATTTGGATAATTCTGCGTAAGTTTAAATATGATTAGAGCTTTAAGTTTTATTGCCACACTACCTAGAACGTTCGCCACCTTTTGAACGACCGGACGAGGAAAATTGAAGCTGCATTAATTTCCGTAATATCGCCGGATACCAAAACATCGTAACTAAAATTTGAGTAAGCCGCATTTCCTATGCCCACCGCGCAAGATACAGCTAAGGATCGATTCCAAATCAACATTTTTTCATATTAGTTTCCATAATTTATTCAATGAAAGTAATAAAAGGGGAATGTGAAACCAAAGCTCGTCCCTACAGCTTAAAGTCAAAGCTACAAGTTTTAAGGCTTGGAAGTCGTTTATTCTTAGAGAACCAACCAGAATCATAGATTTTGGGAGCAAAAATTTAACTTACATTTTAACAAGGAAACGAGCATTTACAAATTGTACAGAAAAAGGAAGGTGTGTGTGTGTGTGGGGGGGGGGGATAGCAGGAGGGGGGGGGGGGGGGGGTAAAAATTCCTTACATCGTAAAAAAATTCCTGAAATCCCAACATGGAATTACAAAAATTCCTGATTTTGGCCCTTATTGAGAGCACTGTGAAACCTATCGAAAATGGGAAGGATCTATGCCAAATCAAGGGAAAAGGGGCCTTATGACCAATTACTTGTTTACACTCTAGAGACCACAAATATGATCCAATCTTCATGAAACTTGGTCAGAATGTTGGTCAGGTCACAAGGATTAACCCTTTCGAAAATGGGAAGGATCCATACCAAATCACAGGAAAAGGGGCCTTATGACCAATTTTCTTGTTTACACTCTAGAGACCACAAATATGGCCCAATCTTCATGAAACATGGTCAGAATTTTGGTCAGATCATAAGGATGAACCCTATTGCAAATGGGAAATATCCATGTTATATCACAGGAAAAGGGGTCTTTATGACAATTTTCTTGTTGTTACTCTAGAGGCTACAAATTTGGTCTAAACTTCATGAAACTTGGTTTTTTGTAGAAATTATCTCCTTTATGACATCTGCCTATTTAATTGATGAGATGTCGGTCAAAGAGACTCAGGGGAGCGATCTAGGACCATCTTGGTCCTCTTGTTTTAAAAAAGAATGCAAAAAGTCACATCGAAAGAAAAATGTGCATAGCTTAAGAGATTATATCTCTAAAGAGAAAAGGCAAGTTGTTGGTTTTTGTCTATTTGGCTTAATTTGTGCTGTTGGTACGATATTTCGGGTTGCACAACCATAAAGTGAGAAAGCTGTACATTTACAAGCTTTTGCCTCCATATCTGAAGTACACCATACACATGTTTCACACTGTGATGTACATATTAGTTATATGCGATAAAAATATAGCAGACTGAGCACCCATTCAAGACACCGAGAAGTGTTCTAGAAAATCTGAGACAAAATCATTTAACACATTAACACATTTAATACTCAGCTTTAAAGTTGCAATTACGATGATATGGAGGTTAAGCGAAGACAAAAAATGCCCATGTTGCAGTTCAGGATTATAAAGTACTCACAAGTGCCTGGTTACAGTTAATGACTAAACTGACATTCACCACTATCAAAACTATTATAAATCACTCACTCAACGCTTTATTTATTCATTAAAAGTACTCAAACTATTCAAAACTGCTCTAAAATCCTTAAAAAGGCTAAAAGCAACAACTTCTTTCAAATAAAAATCACAATTTTACTCTCTAAATTGAATTTTTTAAGCAGCTGATTGGTTTGTGAAGACAAAGAAGCTCTTTATAGATCTTATAGGCATATGTTATTAAAGGGGGTTGGTTAATGAATATCTACAATAAATCTTGAACAAAATCGGCAATGATGCATTACCTTCATCTAATTTCATTCACAACTTACTCATCGCACTCATGCAATTTCACTCCGAAATCATTCATGGTGTCAATTTTACGATAAAGTTGCATCATCATTTTTAAAATCTTTCCAGTGTGCTTTGCAGGAGGAAATTGATCGTAAGCGTCTTTATATCAAGAAGACAGGACTAGATTAGTTTTGTACAAATCAATGTTGAAAAGAAGTTATGAATTAATAATGATAACTAAATTCTTCTATGTTTATCACAGGTACAAGAAACTACAAGAGATCATATTTATTTCCATAGGATTGAATTGACCATTTTATGAGTTCTCATCTTACAAACATCTCAGGCCTTCAGTACTATTAGTACTAAGATTTTTTCTGTTTGTCTGTTTGTCTGACCAAAAAATTTAAGAAATGGCTATAACTTTTGAATTGTAAGTGATAAAGCCTTAAGATTTCACATGTGTAATGTTTGTGTCAAGAGTTTTTTGTTTGTACAACATAAACTAACTTAAAGGTCATCAGTCAAAATAAGGTCATATTTATCTGAGTTGATACCAAAGTCAAACTCAACCATTATGGCCAAGGTCATATTCTAAAGGTCACTGATTTTTAACATAAACACTTTAACATGAACCATACCTTTTGAATGGTAAGTGAAAGAGTCTTGATATTTCACATGTGTATTGCTGGCAACAAGAGCCTTATGTTGATACCAGCTTCAAAAGTCATCAGTCAAGTTCATATTTTAAGGTCAAAGTTTTACAAGATAATAACTCTAACATTGGGCTATGGTATGTTATATATCCTTTATATTTAACAACATTTATTAAGGTCAAGGTGATATTCTCAAGGTCACTGATTCTTAACATTAAAACTTTAAGTGATAGAATCTTCACATAAGTAATAATTGTGTCTAGAGCTTTCTGTTTGTACTAACTTCGAGGTCCTCAGTCAAGATTAAGGTTATATTTCAAGGTCCAAGGCTTTTCCCAAGATCTTTGGGAAAAGGCCCCTAGTATTAATTTGGGAAAAAAATATCGACAAAATGCAATTTGGGGATTTTTTCATGTATAACTGTTTGGCTTAATTCTTGCTTGTAATGTATTAATTTTCTTTAAAGAAGCTTGTCCTTAAAATTCTTAAAGCTAACAAAACACATATTCATACTCCCAACTTACAAATATGTCAGAAATAAGTTGTTTGGTGAAATCTATTTCATTAAATTGGGAATTTTTCTCCAAATTGGGAAAAAATTGGGGCCTTTTTAATTGGGAATGGGGCCTTTATTGGGCCCCTGAGAGATAGAAGAAAAAGCCCTGAGGTCAGACTTGTGTAAAACAAAATCTTTACATTGGCCACATCTTTATGGTAAGTCATATAGCCTTCATATTTTGCATGAGTATTGCAAATGGGTTGAAGCCAAATTCAAGGTCATTCATCAAAATCAAGGTCATATAGTCAAGGTCACTTATTTTCAAATTAAAAACTTTGATATTGACCATATCTTTTCAATGTTTAGTAATAGAGGTTTCATATTTTCCATGTTTTTTTCTAATGACAGGACCTTTCAATTGTGAGAAACTTCAAGATTATCAATTAGGATCAAATGTTAAACAGAAGGCTAAACAGAAGTCATGTTAAATAATGCCAATCAAGAGACAACTGATTTCTATAACCATGTATCAAACCACTATTTCTGAAAATGGCAGTTGTGGGGGCGTTTGGGTTTAACAAACATATCTTGTTCAATTTGAAAATGGAATCCCTATGTATCTGGAATAATCACTCATTAACCCTTTCCTGTTTTACAAAATTTTGGACCTGTCCAAATTCAAAGGTTTTGCAGACGAAAATTGAAAGTGCATTTAATTTGGAAAATAACCATACTGTAGGGTAGAAAATAGTGTGGAAAAAGAAGAAATTGCATGTCAAAAGCAATTTCTTCTTTTTTCACAATGTTTTCTCAATTATAAAATCACAGGCACGTAAAAAGCAGGGATTAAACAGCAAAGGGTTAATTATTGTCTAATTGCAGAACCATAAACAGATTGTCCCAGTGGAAAGTGATATGAATAAAGCGGTAGTACCATCTAAAGCTGGTACTTTTGAGGTGAAATCAGCAGCAGAGGTTAAACATGGAACTGTACATTTCTGTACAGATTTTTCACGCCTTCAGCTTCAGACCAACACTAACTTGAATATCCCTCCATCTAACTGGTTAAGGAGTTCATCAAAATTAGAGCAGCATGTGAAGGAATTGACATGGAGGAATAATACTAGTCTATCACAGTTTCTTAGGTAGGTATATGATACCATGTTTTACCTTAGTATTCAATCAGGAACCCTCAGGGATTCTACAGAATTGATCTCTGGAATAAGATGGGCACAGCCTTGAAAGTGGGAATTTTGCCTGTGGGTTTACATGATGTTACAAATATCTAACATCCTGCTAAGGATGATGTTGCATAAATCAAATTCAATGAAAGAATAAAAGTGGGCATATTATTATTTGATAACAAAACATAGTGTTTTCTGTGTTTTGACATCAAATAAAATACCATATTTCTCCTAATAAAAGCTCCCTGGAGCTATACATAACATGGCCAAGGAGCTTTTATTAAGTATCAATTTTATGATTTGAAAAATTATAAATTTGGTGTCTTTTAGGCCCTATTCCCTTTTATTTGAGTTTGAATTTCCTCTAAACAATCATAAATGATTGTTTGGAGGAAATTTGCCTCAAATTAGAGAAGATGTTTCCAAAAACTTCTTTGGACCCTGTTTAGTTTAAGCCAGACTAAAACCCTGGTTTGCCTTTCACTAAACAGGGTTCAACACTAACTTTTAGTGAAAAGGAGTCAAACGGACTTCCAACTTATGAAACAAGGAGTCCAAGCTAAAATCAGGGTGTCCAAATTTTCAAATTTTGGAGAGAAAATTGTTGAAGAGAAGAAATTGCTTGTATCCAGCAATTTCTTCTTTTTCCATAACAATTTGCCCAGAATCATATAGATTTTCTTTTAAAAAAAATAATATATACACTCTTATTTTTATATGCAACAACTTAAGTTTCAAAGAGATCTGAAACTTTGGCAAATGGGTAGTAGCTAAAGGGACATCTATCTGATCATTTGTTGGAGGAAATATTCTATGACCAAGGAGTCCTGTCAACAAAAAATGGAGTCTCAGACTCCCGGACTCCCCTTAGTGTCGAACCCTGCTAAACCTCATTTTTATTCATCAACATGTAATGTTTTAAGTTTATATTTATGAATAGTTATGGTACTTATGGAAAAGCAATAAAAGGAGAAAAACAAATTGAATTTATCATCGGTTTTGTGCTTGTTGTCAAGAGTTGGGGCATAGGTCTCTTGATAAAGAAGTTTGATTTGCAGATTAAGCTATGGACATTTGTTCTTACATCGGCAGCCACATATATATTAAGTGAGAGTACCTATGAATTCAGAAAATAGAATTGTGTGAGATTAATTTATGTTGTAAGAATTGCTATTCAAATTGAATTTAAATAAAAAAAACAAATCAACCAATCTTTGATAGGTAAATGAAATTATGACATTTTTCTTGCCCATCGAAGAAATAATGTTTTGGCTTTTGAAGTCTTTTTGGTGAGATGGGTAAAACCTCTATATGGGAGTTTGCCAAGAAATAACAGTTTTACACCACCTTTCTCCTCTTAATTCTAGACACCTTGTAAAGAAAACTTGTTTATTCTAAATAATCTAGTTCCAAGGGTATTCCATGTTTAACAAACACATTTTTTTGTTTCACTATTTCAGTATAGACATGGCTCATAACTCTCCTGATTTAGCAGGTGAAGTAGACGTCATCTCACATGCTCTGGTAAGTGATTCTTTTTGCTTTCTTCAGAGACATGTGTACCTACTTTTAGTTTAGTATGTGCATGTACCTATTAAATTGATTGGAAAAGAAGATTTTGTAGTTTTAATGTATTTATGAAACAAAGAAATTTTAATACCTTAGCCAATTGGATTGAATTATTAAAATTTTGCAACAAGATGCCAATCAAATACAATGAGTTGAATGATTATTGCAGTAGTAACTTGAGGTTCCATACGCATGCAGAATTTTTACCATTAAAGGTTAAATAAAGAGGCATCCACATGCCCTAAGATAATGCTTTGATGGTTAATAGACTTAGTAGCCTTTAAATATATAGTTTATCCAGTTACATTGTGAGGATTGTTGTCTCTAAATAGATTAAATCTGATGGTGCACATGGTTTGTTACAGTACAAATTACATGCAAGAATTGTCATGAAGATCAATGTACAATTAGATGACTTGGTACAAGACAGTTGTATAGTCCATTTGACTTCTATATGGACCAACCTTTTCATCAATTACATAAATTTGTGTTTGAATAAAGGATTTGTATGTAGTAAAATCTTAATTTCAGCTTAATACCATTCCAAAAAATATTTTTTGAAAATAAAATGATTCCAAAATAATGATTTTGTCTATCTAGTTAAAGTTAATATTTTCGCATTATCTGTTCTTAAACACGAGGGGTGATGGAGGCTGTTCAATAGTAAGAAAATGTCAACATATATAGTAAAAACATGTGGTTTTATACTAAACTTTTGACAGATGAAATGTCCATTATTCCTTATTTGGACATGCTAATTAGCATATTGACAGTCATGTCATCTTAAACTTAAATAGCATGTGATTTTTACCGTTAGTACTCGCCTTTTCATCAAGTTTTCCTCGTGAAATTCCAAACTACTTCATTTAATAATGCTTTTTGATTGGTCTTAACATGTAAATTTAGGGTTCATCTCAGAATGAATAAAATCAATAATCAATTATCTGGTCAAACAGTTTTTAAAGAAAGAGAGAATATACACAGATTTGATATCCAACGGTAGCCAAAATCTTAGACAAACTTAATTATATTGAAAAACTCGATTTTATAGTAATACAATTCACTTAAAATCTTACTCTTTTGACTCGGCCCCTATGCAAATCAGTACTATTTTTGGTTATACAATTCGCTGTTCCGTTTAATACAGTAACAAGTAGGTATGAAATGCTGAAAGTTAACATGTAGACGGACGGACAAAATCATTATTTTACATTAAAAAAATCTGAAAAACAAAATTCGTCATGGTATTAGCTGGAAAAAATGATATGACAAGAAAAATATGTGTTTCATCAATTAATTTCTGAGATTTTCGGCGAAATGTTGGTCCATATAGAAGTCAAACGGACTATAACTGCCTACAAGCAAAAAGGATGTTTGGTCCATATGACACTGTGTAATTTCAGAACATTAAGAAGCTGTTAAAGATTCCATATGAGAAATCCCACATCAGTATGATGGTACACAGAGTTGGGAAGACCTTGATACTGGATGAATTTGATATTCACAAACACCTACTGAGAACTGAACAGGTAAGAAAAATATCTAACGTAATTAACCCTTTTCAGCCTATTCATGATATATGTATTCTGTACTCAAAGCCTTGGCTGACAGAATAGACTAAGATCAGCCTGCACAGATATGCAGCTTGACCTTAGCTCACTCTGCTTACTTCCTAATTATTGTGGAAAAATTTGAGCCAGGCTGTTGGAATGCTGTTGAATGCTTGAGATTTTTTCACAGCCTTTGTTTTCTGAGAAAACCCAAGGTATTGCTATAGCCTTGGTGTCGTTGTTATTGTCATGCAAAAACTTTGACACTTTGGGATATCTCTGGTTCTACTGAAGTCATTCACTTGAAACATGGCAAGCATGTTCACTAGCAAAAGAGCAACCTATACTTTTAAGGGGGATAACTCTAGATGCATTTTGTGCAAATTATGCCCCTTTTTAGTCCCCTACCGGCGAAAGCCGACGGGGACTAAAGGTTTGCGCTCCGTCCGTCCTTCTGTCTGTCTGTCAGTCCGGATTTCAGTTTTCCGGACTTTTTTTCTTAATCATCAGAGATTTTGAGCTGATTTTTGGTATGTGAGTCCTCATCAATGAGTTACAGAACAAGTTCTAGTTTGGTTCCGGTCCATTGATTTTTGTGGAAGATACGGATGCTGGACTTAGAAATTACCAAGAAATTTCAGTTTCTCAGATTTTTTTTTCTTAACCCTTGGAGATATTGAGCTGATTTTTTATATGTGAGTCTGCATCAATGAGTTACAAACAAGTTCGAGTTTGGTTCAAATCCATTGATTTTTGTGGAAGATACGGATGCTGGACTTAAAATTACCAGGAAATTTCAGTTTTCAGGACTTTTTATCTTAACCCTTAGAGATATTCAGCTTATTTTTGGTACTTGAGTCCGCATTAATGTGTTACAGATCAAGTTCGAATTTGGATCCGGTCCATTGATTTTTCTGGAAGATACGGATGCTGGACTTAGAAAATTACCAGGGAATTTCCGGATTTTTTTTTTTTATCCTCAGAGATATTGAGCTGATACATAAAATCTGATAAAACTAATATTTTGGAGAGGTAGTTATACCTTTACCACCAAAAAAGATACTGCTCTAACGATATATAAATAAATCCGGTAGGGGACTTGGTATTGCCATGCAATACTTCCGAATGCTTGTTTACTTGATTTTTTCTCCATCCAGGACTAAACAGCCAAGCGTAGGTACTTGTAGGCCGAGCTCTTGTTGGACTTATGGTAGTGGTCCCGTAGTGGTTTTGCAACATTTCTGAACTCATAATCTTTCACAATGTAAGCCGAAATTGTTAGGAAACCTCGGTTAACACTGTTAGTTTATGACTTCTGAAATGTTGCAGTCCACTACCTTAATGATTGATAATGATTTCATTTTGACCTGCAAAGTGGTACCAAGATAACACATAAAAAAATTCTTAAAACATAAAAACACAAATTAGATCTTCTTACAATTTTGGTATTAATGTATTTGTAGATGTATGTGATTGAAGACACAACTTAAATAACATTCAAAGGGGACATAGATCAGAAGTAAAATCATAGTTAAGTTTATGTATTTAACCAATTGATTATTACTTTCATCTTAATTTTAAGATTTCCAGAAAGACATTGAAAAAATTGTGAACCTTTAGAGGGTAGTGGTTATGCATTTATCAGGGCTGTGGAAATACGAGTTTTCTCCACTTGTCCCTTGACAAGTAAAAGCTGATTTTCTACTTGTCCAGGATCAAAATGAACTTGTCCGCTACAGAGTAAATAGAAAAAATTGAAAAAAACATTGTTTTTGATGAAGAAAATGCTGGTATCCAGCATTTTCTTCATTAAAAACAATGTTTTCTACCCTATTATATGAACATTGGGATGATTTCTCTCTTAATTCTTTTAAGTAACATTAAAGATTTGCCCTGGTGTTTACTTGTCCTTGGACAAGTGGCTTAGAAAAATTTACTTGTCCGCAAGTACAAAAGCCCGAGTCGGACAAGTCGGGCATGGGAATTCCACACCCCTGCATTTATAAAAGTATTTAAATTCTGTATTCTACAACTGCAGGTTGAGTGGGCATGGCTTCGACAGTTTTATTACGAGTGTGTACAACAAGATCTTCACGCCAAAATGAAATGTGTACCAAGACAGAGTAAACGTAGAAACAATCTACAAAGAAATAATATGTACTCTAAATTTCTATACCACAGGTATGATAATTTCTTGCTGTTGGGGAAAAATCAATTTTGTACACAGAAAATTATTTAAGTATAATCCAAGATTAACGCCCTGGCAGGGGGGAGCCTAAGTATCAGTTATTTTCATTTAAGGTTAAGATAAATCAGCTTTATTTCATAATTACTCACAGTTTAATAGGTAGTCGCATTCTTTAAATCGAAGGTTGGCAACCAAACCCTCGTAACCTCAGCTTGTACAAGCAGAAGTTATGAGGATTTGGTAACCAAACGATGAAATGTGTTCACTTTCACAAAGCATGTGTATCCTTTAGGTTTTAAGATACAGTTATTTACATCTGTTCATGATAATTGCGGAATTGCTTTTGAAAGAACCCAAACTATTGAAAAGTAAACTGGCCAAATCACGTCACGGCTCAGCCACGCCCTGCGAGTTCATTTATAATGCAGAATAACTTTTCTAAAACTTTATATATATATTTTTTTAAGTTTTGAACATTTAGTAAGCTCCCTTATATCAATGCTTTGGGGACTAAAGAATATGAGCCTGTGCGTGACATTTCAAATAATTTCAAATGTGTGACAAGCTAAGACTCATGTCAGCCTGTGCATCCGCACAGTCTGACAAGAGTCTTCACTTTGTACTTTGTAGATAGATAAGATCATTTAGTATCCTTAAATATTAATGTGATTTTCTTAATACTCTATTTATCTGTCTAATCTGCAAAACGTTTGCTATTCACACACCTGTCAATTTGTTGGAAATGTCATACACAGGCTCATATATGACCCGTCAGGCTAGAAGGGACCATTTGGTGTAGTGTGTTATTGTCCCCTAGTCATACTACATAAACTGTTCATATTGACTTGGTTTGAAATTTTAAGCAGAGTGATAATTTTCTGAATCTGGAATGATTCTGCGACCTTTCTGTTTAAAAGTTTTTGTAATGATTATTGCAGATGACCTCTCCAGGGCCTGTTTTACTAAACATCGTACGATAATTTTTTGCATAAGTCAAAAATTAAAGTTGCTCCCACAGAAGTAACTAAATATGGAATTCTGTTAGGCATCATCTCATTGATATCATCTTCTGAATAAGATATTGCAAGGCAGAATCTAACAATGAATGAAACACGAGGTACGATTTCTGATTTAGACTTAGGATTAATTTTTTCATAAGAAGTTTAGTAAAATAGGCCCCTCGAACCTCTCACTCAAGTATTTTGGGTTTTTTTAGTTCACAGATTGTACTTTTCTGTGATGGTTGCATATCGTTATAGATGATGATTATCCTTAAATAAAAATCTTTTTGGGATCTACAATTTGCTTTTTCAGGTGAAGTCAAATTGTACATGTAGTTTTACATGTATGCATGGTTGGTTATAATGCCAATGTACATTCCCAAAATTTGGATACTGACTGAAACGACATTATAGGATAATAGAAACCTCAGTTTGATAGCATCTTTAATCTCGACAATAAGGTGTTGTTATTAAGCGGATTCCTCTGTATAAAGGTCTAGGTGATGTTGATTGTAGCCTGAGTTTAAATATTTCAGTATGTTTGATCAGACTGATGAGGGTGTAGCAGCAGATGTCAATGTTACTGAGGATGGTCTACACATGCTATCTACGGAGGAAAAAATGGTTATACCCCCAGATCCACTACCTGAGGTCTGTATTATAAATGGAAATAAAGCAGCACTTATCTTGTCCCACTCTTTGTCTCCCGCACAATGAGTTGATAATCATATATCCTTCTGGGATAGCAGCTGGAGGCTAGAAAAGGATGTGATCATAGTGTTGGTGTGAGAAATACCAGGAATCTTTTGTTAGGTGCTCCAGCTGCCATGATATAACTGGAAGATAATTGAAAGCAGCGTAAAACCCCATACATGTACAAAAAGTGATAACAAGGGCTTAACCCTCTTGGAAGTTTCCTTTAATTGGAATAAAGAATGGAATGTCAAAACATTTCTGCCCAAGAAATTATAGGATTGGATGATTATTTGAATTCCAATTAAGATTTGGAAGTACAACAAAGATTTTGATAAGAAAATCAAAATTTAGAAATTTATTATGCCTCACATAGCCTACTGATCACTGTCTTTAATGTCTCCCAAAGCTTTAAAAGCTTTAAATAGCAGAATTAATAGGCTGTGAACAGCAGGAATAGGTTTAATATAGCAGTCTAAAAAGTCTCGAGCATAGCACAGATATCAGTATTTAATCATTTCCTGTTTTATAAAATTTTGGACCTGGCCAAATTCAAAGGTTCTGCAGACAAAAATTTAAAGTGGATTTAATTTGAAAAATAACCATTCAGTAGGGTAGAAAATAGTGTGGAAAAAGAAGAAATTGCTTGTCAGAAGCAATTTCTTCTTTTTTCACAATGTTTTCTCAATCATAAAATCACAGACACGTAAAAAGCAGGGATTATACAGCAAAGGGTTAAACCCTTGTCATGCTGATTTCAGAATATTCCTGCTTTGATAGAAGGTAAAGACAAAGATCAGTCTGCACATATGTGCAGTATGATCTTAGTCTTCACCCCCTGATTTCCTCTTTTAACCAGGACAGTTTAAAACATTTATTTTCAAAATCAATACTGACTCACTATAATTGCATTCAATTCTTTCAGCTGTTTTACTTAAATACAATTTTGCCATGGTTTTTATTTAGCATGACAAGTGTTAGGAATGTAAAAAAGTGTCTAAGACCTTGTTGGATAAAGAACAGAAATGAAGTAGATCAATAATTTGAAATTAGATAAACTCCAAAGAACAAAACTTGTTAAAAAATGACTCATGCAAAGAGATTATTTGATTGAGACATGAAATATAGACCAGCAATTTCAAGTGAGTGTTCAAAGATCAATTTTACATTGAAAATGATAGGAGATAACGGTTTCTTGGACCTCACTCTTTCTTGCATAACTATATCTTATGTTTCAAAATGATCATCTTGATTTTGTTGTTTTTTCTAGCCCATAGGAACCCAGTGTCACAAGGAGGTATTATGGACATTTGAAGATATCAAGATGTTGATTGGTACAGACTTGCCTGTGTTTTGTGATGGGAACAGTTATTATGTTAGTCTAAAATTAAAGTAAGTATAATACCAAGTCTCCTTGTTCATCAGTTGGGACTTCTTTATTTTGCTAGTAAAGAGTCCAATGGACTCCCAGAATTATACAAGAATAGTTTGAAAAACAAAAGCGCAGAACAGTTTCCTTTTTAACCCTTGTCACAGAAGTAAGTGTCTGTAACAATATTCTGGCAAAGTTTCAAAAAGTATGGGACAACTGTCTCATGGCAACAAAAAAATGGGGACATTTGGGAAAATCGCAGCCTTACCAGAACAGTGCTGTAATGCAAATTTTGTAAGAAAAATAGGATCCAGTAGAGGTAAATGAGCCAAAAACATTGATAGAAAGTTCATTCCAGACTGGAAATTTACTAGAATTTAAAAGATATTAAAAGGCTTTTAGCTTGGCTATTTTTTCAAGAAAACCTGAGATATTGTCCCCACCCATGCCTTTTTCACATTGGTATTGTTGTTTGTGAAGGCATTGGTGAAAAACTTACAACCTGGTCATATCTTTGTTGTTATTAAAGATATCTATATGAAACTAAGAACAAGAATGTAAAGATGTTAGATGTCAGAAATGCCAAGGAGAAAGTAGTAGGTTTTAAAATACCTGAAGTTAGGTTTCTAGAGATGGAGAATATTTGGTAAAAAATTGGGTAAGAGGAAAAAGCTCTATATTGAATTTCTATTCCAGAGATATGCGGACCCCTATAAATGTGTTAACAGGTTTAGATTATTGGCTAGACAATTTGATGTGTAATGTACCGGAGGTGGCTATGTGTTTTCATATTGATGGATTTGTTAAGGTATGCACTTTCTCTTCAAGACTTAAACCAAAAATGTTTCTTAATCAGCTGTACTAAAGAATATAATGTGAAAAAAGATTATTCATTTTGACTCCCTTTGAAGATGAGGATATTTTTCTTTGTACTTGTTGATCTGTCTAAAGACTTTTTGTGCAAAGCAAAACTCAAAAAGTGTTCAAGCTAGAATCATGAACATTGACAGGTGGTTAGATCTCATTGGGGAGGAGTGCAATGCACAAGAATCATAGCTACTATTCATATTTTCTGATGTATTGTCCTTTTATAAATTTAAAAATTGTTCATTATATACTTTAGATTTTTCAGAAAGCACAGGAGAAATTGACAAGGATTATGCCAGTGAACTACCTTTTTGGGGACATAAATATTTTACAAACATCTCTTGTTTGAATCTTTACCTGCCTAAAACCCTTATAGAGCTATAGACAGAGGGGATAATTTGGATTTTGTATTAACCCTTTGCTGTTTAATCCCTGCTTTTTACGTGCCTGTGATTTAATGATTGAGAAAACATTGTGAAAAAAGAAGAAATTGCTTCTGAAAAGCAATTTCTTCGTTTTCCACACTATTTTCTACCCTACTGAATGGTTATTTTTTAAATAAAATCCACTTTTAATTTTCGTCTGCAAAACCTTTGAATTTGGACAGGTCCAAAATTTTGTAAAACAGGAAAGGGTTAAAATATTGCAATACTATTTGCACCAAACCTATATTGTAGGAAGTCATTGGAATTATCTCTATGAGAAACTTGGCACATTTACTCCCTATGATCTCTAGATGTGCATAAGACCTTTGAAATTCAAATCTCTCCAGACATTCCTGAGAAATCTTGAATTATCTGCCCTTGAATTTAAAGAAAATCACTGTTTTTTTTGTTTGTGTAACTCATCCTTCACTATCAATGGAAATGAGCTGAAACTATATACAATTACTCCCTATGATCTCTATTTGTGCATTAGACTTTTGAATTTCAAATCGCTCCAGACATTCCTGAGAAATCTTGAATTATCTGCCCTTGAATTTAAAGAAAATCACTGTTTTTTTTGTTTGTGTAACTCATCCTTCACTATCAATGGAAATGAGCTGAAACTATATACAATTACTCCCTATGATCTCTAGTTGTGCATTAGACTTTTGAATTTCAAATCGCTCCAGACATTCCTGAGAAATCTTGAATTATCTGCCCTTGAATTTAAAGAAAATCACTGTTTTTTTGTGTGCAACTCATCCTTCACTATCAAAAGAAATCAGCTGAAATAGACACATTTACTCCCTATGATGTCTAGTTGTGCTTAAAACTTTTGAAATTCAAATCAATCCAGTCATTCCTTTGAAATCTTGAATTATCTGCCCTTGAATTGAATGAAAATCACTGTTATATATGTGTGCAACTCATCCTTCACTATCAATGGAAATCAGCTGAAACTAGACACCAACACAATTACTCCCCATGATTTCTAGTTGTGCATAAGACTTTTTAAATTCAAAATGCTCCTGTCATTCTTCAATTATCTTGAATTATATGCCCTTAAATTGAATGAAAAACAAAATTTTTTGTGAGCCATTTTTCTCCTACATTTTGAATGGGAATGAACTGAAACTTGCCACAATGACTCTGTAGGTTGTCTATTTGTCCTAAAATATTTTCATCTGTAAAGTAGTTCCTGATTTATCTTCCCTTTACTTGATAAAATAGCATAAAGTTAGACATTTTTTTGTGTCTGTGTGCACAACTCCTACATATTTAATTGGATTGAACTGATTCTTGCCACAATGTATCCCTGATATTAAGTTGAGCATAAGACTTCAGAAATTCAAAAAGCTTGGGTTTTTCTTGTTTTATCTGCCCTTGAATTAATTGAAATTCCCATTTCTTTTGAGGAAACTCGTCTTACAGTTTGAGCACTTGGAATGAACTGAAACTTGCAAAATGACTGTTTGGGGTATAGTTGTGCATAAAACCATTTTCAATTAACACTCAAAGGGTCATACTTTGTTATGGCCCCTGTTGTCTGTCCATCTGTTTGCACTTTTTTAAGCTATCATTCAAGCTTATATTACTGACAAGCCTAGGTTACTGACATGTGGGAGTATATGCGCTGCTCTGCGAAGCTCTTGTCTTTCATTTCTCCTGGTCTTATGATCAGAATTTGATGAAATTTCATATTTGAGTAGCTAATCAAATGCCCTTGACCATAAATTATTTGAAAATTGAAACAAAAAAAATCATGGAAAAAGGGGGCTTAATGTTTGTTACCTTTATGTTAGCTCTGTGTCCATACTAGGCAGAAAATGACAAAACTTTTTTGCAGAATGTCATTGTAAAATGTTCAACCCTTAACCGCAAAACAACTGCCTCTCAAAAAGTGTTCAGGGTAAAACAGTTAAGATTCATTACAATGAATTTCAAACAACAATTTCAGGGTGTTACAATTCCATAGCTGCTGCAGACGACAAATAGACATTGTATAAGATAACACCTTTTTTGAGTCCTTGCAATCTGACCACGGTCGAAAATTTTGCCCTACCAAAAAGGTCCCTTTTTATGCCCCCGCATCGAAAGATCGGGGGCATATTGTTTTACCGTTGTCCCTCTGTCCATCTGTCTGTCCGTCGGTCCATCTGTCTGTCTGTCTGTCTTCAAAACTTAACCAAAAAACTTAACATTGCCAATATCTTCAAGCCTATTCAAGATACAAGGCTCATATTTGGCATGATGATAGATCTCAATGATCCACATCGGCTGATACCAAAGTCAATGTCATGTGACATGGTCAAGGTCATCTGTCAAGGTCAAACTTTGAAAAAAAATGCTGCTACGGGGGCATTAGTGTTTCACAAACACATCTTGTTGCCTGATGGGTCACATTTCCCTTTAGCAAATCCCAAAACCTATACAAGCAATCAACAGCAAACTTTTTCCATTGATTGCATACATTTTTTTGGTGAAAATGCCTTATTTGGGGGCATAATCCCTCTCTGACAGCTCTTGTTTCCTGTTTATTTTCAGAAATATGAAGTCATCAAAACAGAAGATATACCTAAGTTAGAGAACTCACAGTTTGATCCACATGTGGTGACAGATATTGCAAAAAATATCTTGTCTTTCCTAAAAAATAATGCAACTAAAGAGGGGCATACATACTGGCTTTATAAAGGTATGATGATATCATTAGTTTACTTGAGGAAACTTTAACTTGATTCAGATGATTATTCTTTATTTCAGAGTAAGTTTCTCAACCTTCCATTGAGTTAGAAATAGCCGCAGGTGAAAAATATAGGTTTTTGTTGTTCAAAAATGAAAATTTAATCAACAATGCACGATAAACATACCCTGATTATTCTTTTTTAATGCAAAAAATATGCAAAATTAGAAGGACCAATTCTCATAAAGTACGGCCTTTTTCACATGATTACAAGATAACATTATGGGTATAATGATAATGTCTAATGAGGTAAAGTAGTGAAAGAAGTCTTAATTACAATTTCACTAATTTGACTGCAAATATACTGTCTAAAACTTTATGATTTGTACAAATATTTGAAGCAGTATCAATATTATGTCTGATTTAATATATCAGGTACAGATGATGATGTGGTGAAGCTATATGACCTTACTGCACTTGGTGGAGATTCAGACTCGGAAGATTCAACACAAGAAAACCCATTTACAGTACCAGTTGGCATGTTGTTGTACCGAGTGGCTCGAAACATGAGACTTAATCAGGGTCACAGAAAGGCTTCCTTGATCAGGACATTGCTAGAAAACTGTATTTATCTCCTGGATGAAAAGAAGCATTCACAGGTACTGTTAATTCTTTAAGGTAGTGGACCAGTAATAGTTCTGCAACATTTCAGAAGTAATGAACTTTAACAGTGTTAACAGAGGTTTTCTAGCAATTTTCATTAAGATCATTAGTTCAGAAATTGTTGTGGAACTATTATGGGTCCACTACCTAATGATGAATAACATAAACTTCTCTAGATTATGATTTTATAAACAAATGAAATTATTAACATGATAAAAACAAAATTTTGTCAAATTAAAGAAGGCTTCAACTATAATAGATATTTGGAATGGGGCCGATGACACTGTTGAAATGGGCACATTGCTGTGTATTATCAACATGCAATGTGACAAATTTGGGTCATTTACATTATGTTGTGTGTTAGAATGGAAATGATCTTTTGAAATATTCCAGGTGTGTACCTCAGCCAGTTATCTGTTATCAGATATTTATGTACCTGACAGTTCGCTGTACGATAACTTGCCAATAAGTTGTTAAATTGTTATTGTATATTCCAGGTGTGTACCTCAGCCAGTTATCTGTTATCAGATATTTATGTACTTGACAGTTCACTGTATGATGACTGGGCCATGAGTTCTGATATTGTCGTTGTATTATCCAGGTGTGTACCTCAGCCAGTTATCTGTTATCAGATATTTATGTACCTGACAGTTCACTGTATGATGACTGGGCCATTATTTGATGTATCATTATTATAAATTCTAGGTGTGTACCTCAGCCAGTTATCTGTTATCAGATATTTATGTACCTGATAGTTCACTGTACGATGATTAGGCCATGATTTGATGTATCATTATTATAAATTCTAGGTGTGTACCTCAGCCAGTTATCTGTTATCAGATATTTATGTACCTGAAAGTTCACTGTATGATGACTGGGCCGTGAGTTGTTATAATGTTATTGTATATTTCAGGTGTGTACCTCAGCCAGTTATCTGTTATCAGATATTTATGTACCTGACAGTTCACTGTATGATGACTGGGCCATGAGTTCGGACAGTAGTGATGAAGAAGTGACTCAAGTATGTATGATTTATCCTGTTGACCATAGTTATAAATGAGCCTGTGCCAGATATTTCGACTAATTTCACATGTGCCCACAGTAAAGACTATGGTGCATTTGCACAATCTGACCAGAGTCTTCACTATGCTCAACTGTAGATAGAAAAGGTTACCCATCTTCATGTGGTCAGGGATTATTCTTATTAGTTTTTTTGGCTGTCCATGATAGGTAATGGCTGTGCATTACGCACATGTGAAATTGTTAGAAATGTCACGCACAGGCTGAAATAGAAGTCAGAGATAGAATTATGATAGCTCAAACAAACTGTCTGCACCAGATGTCTTTAATGACATGTTTATGGTTTAGCACAAAACTATTGTAAGTGCCTATTTATTTAAAGGCACTTACAATAGTTTTGGGTTGACCCTTCAATTCTATGTTCCCATTGAGTGGATTTTCATGAACCTATGCGGTATAGCAGCTGGAGGCTGGAGAGGATGTTATGATAGTACTCGTGCAAGAAATACCGGGAATCCTTTGTAAGGTATGCCAGTCACCACAGTATGACCAAAAACATTGTTGAAAAAGGCATTTACCTGAATATATAAACCAATTTAAAGTACTGTTTTACATGTCTTGGGGAAGAAGAAATCTTTTCCAAAGAGGTAGATCCTATCAGACCTAACATATGTAGCTATCAGCGTTTAGGAAGATTATCCATAACAACATCTCTCCAAAACACTTTTAATTTGGAAATGTGCCAGCATCATAGCGCAGTTGGTAGTGCATCAGATTGTCAATCTAGAGGGTTCGAACACCAACAGCAGCACTCATCGACTATTTGTTTCTCACTAATGGGTTGATAATGGTAGATCTTTTTCAGATAGCAGCTGGAAGCTAGGTAAGGATGTGATAGTAGCAATGGTGAGAAAAATACCATGAATCCTTTGTTAGGTGCTCCAGCCACCTTGTTTCAACTGAGAGGTTGTTGAAAGCGGTGTTAAACCCCATTCAAACAAACAAAAAAAACAATATCAAAAAGAGTATGAAGGTGGACTTTGTACCTTGACCTCTTGCTTCCTGTGGAGTAAAATCCTCGCCATTTTGTAAATTCCAGGAATCTGATGATTGTGATGACCAAAAGGTTCCATCTGTCGATGTTGAGACGTTATCGGTGGCTGGTGGAGTCAGTCAGTGTAAGGAAATAATGAGGGTTAAACCTTTAAATGAGTCCAATGAAGAAAGATGCCATGCTGCAGTTAAATGTATTTATAAGGTATGGGAATTAGAACAACCATCATTGAAAACTCACTCAAACAGATTAAAAGTGTCAAATTAGCTCTGCTCTTTTAAACAAAATAAATAAAAAGATAGGAAGTAGCGTGCAAATGGTGTATGACTCAACTTTTGTTTAGCAATGCATATTCAAGAGAGTCATCCTAATTCACTTTCAAATAATTTCTTGAAATTTATTGACCTTAAGTAGGGTTTTAGTCTGACATCAACAAAAAGGGGTCCAAAGGACTTGATCACTGGAATCTTAGAGGCCCTTTTTCAAATTTTGGGAGTCCCTGCTTTAGATGTAGTCAATTTCTTTAGGCTATAATCTTGTATAATGTGAAATTAGAGCTGTTCCCTGATTAAAGGTAAAGAAATCAGAAAGAATCAGATGCACAAAACCTGCGTCACTTAATACCTGCTTAAAGTGTTGAAGATATGAGAGAGAACGCAGTGTAAATGGCCCAGTCCTGCAGAGCCTATGTTTTTGTAAAATAACTTTGATACTGGTATCTGATGAATATTAAAAAATATTTGCCCAGTATTTTAAGATGTCATTAAACCCTTTCCTGTTTTACAAAATTTTGGACCTGTCCAAATTCAAAGGTTTTGCAGACGAAAATTTTAAAGTGGATTTACTTTGAAAAATAACCATTCTGTAGGGTAGAAAATAGTATAGAAAAAGTAGAAATTCCTAATCAGAAGCAATTTCTTCTTTTTTCACAATATTTTTTCAATCATAAAACCACAGGCACGTCAAAAGCAGGGATTAAACAGCAAAGGGTTAAAGAATTGAATTTGGCAAGAAAGCCCTGCCATGACCATACAACCATGTGCTTAGCTCATTTAGTGTTGGACAAATATACATGTATACTAGTATGTTGTATTTAGTATTAAGTATATAATATAATGAAAAAATAAAATGTGAATAAAAAAGGTTATGCATTGCTTTAGTTTATCATTTCCTAAATTTCAGGGTCTATTATGTTTAGAGAAGGATCTCCAATCTTCAGAAGTTAAATCTACCTCAAATATAGAAGAGGAACAGGCTCAATGTAACAGCCATGAGGCAATCCCATTACACTATACACCTATAAATAGCACAAAGGATCAGTCAGGGCCCAGAGGTCATGAAGAGGTCAAGTATTATGAAACGGATAATCTCAAGATGGACTCTTGCCTCCAGATGGCCTTTATGGGTCGCAGCCAATCATGGCACAGTCTATCCAGAGGGTTGTTATTCCGTAAAGCTGCCATTACATTTACTGCGATTCTGAAAACCAAAATGAATGAGAGGAGCTATAAACAAGCATTGAAATATCTCAGACTGGCATTATACTGTTTTAGTAAGTATTTTGTATCTCTATTAATCTGGGTCAGCTACTGTAATAGCACAGTTGGTAGCGTGACAGACTGTCAATGAAGAGGTCCCTGGTCCCCAAGGCGGCACTCATTCTTTCCGACTATTTGTCTCCCCCCAATGGGTTTATAATCATAGTCCAATGTGAGATAGCAGCTGGAGGCTAGGAAAGGATGTAATGACAGTACTAGTGTGGGAAATACCAGGAATTCATTGTTAGGTGTTCAAGCCGCAACATTACTGAAAGATAGTTAAAAGTTGCCCCAATCAAACAAACTAACAAATGTTATTCTTGGTCAATATTACATTTTAGAAATAGTGACTTTGCATTTGGAATTACATTATATCTCCTCTTTAGCTCATAAATCTTCAATTATTTTGTCTTTTGCGAAATAATTTTCATAATAATAATGTAACCCACAATTAAATAATCGACTCAGTCGGGATTTGAACCTGGAACCTCTACATCCCAAAGCAAGTGCTCTACCACGTTGCTATAAAAGCTAGCTTTTACAGCAAGGTAGTACAAACCCCCCTTATAATCAACCTGGCTACTATAATAATGATAATAGTGTCTTTATTTTATGAGGCTACACAGTTTGGCGAACCCAGTCTTCCCTGTGGGCCTCTGAAAATGATATCTTTACAGCATATGGAGAATACACCAATTACAGTACAATATTTACAAAAATTTGGCAATATGTATTGTCCAGGCTTTGTGTAAAACTATTTTAAGCCCCTACAGAATAATAGACACTTAAAATAGTTTTGCACACACTCTAGAATAGGTCTTTCACTGGTTATCTTTCCTTTTTTTAACAATTCTAAAATAAGGTAAATTTATGAAAAAAAACATTTAAGAAAATAGAGAAAAAAAATCAATTTCGAGCAATTTTTCAAGTATTTATAATCAAATGCCGCAGAATAATTGATGTAGATATTATTTCAGAGTAGACTCGGAATTTTTAATTAAAAATTGAAAGAAAGTTAGATCAAAAATATGGAATCTACCTGTTAAAATATTATGTTAAAGTAGTGAAATATCACAATAGCATCAGATATTCCCAGTATCACACAGAAATTATACTTTTTCCACTTGAATACCACCATGCTTAATATGCAGATTTGAACTTATTTAAATTTTCACTGCTTCTTAAATGAAGTGGAATTTGATTCCATAACTTTGGACCAGAGTAACAAAGGGAGTGATATGTGTATATTCATTTTGAATTTGCACAGCTGTTAGTGCTTAATTTCTTTCATTTTGGGTCCAGGTCATGTAATACTAATATTTATGGATAGATTTTATCGTTGAATGGAATTAGTGCTAATGCTGTTATTCCTTAAGGGTCAAGATCACATTTCAAGGGTTCAACATGACAACAATGATTCTCCAAACATAACTTGTGTTATCCCTACAAATTTTGAACTTCAAATCAAGGGGGTAAATGACAGACTGTAGTAAGTACAGACTGACATTGTTTTTCTTGATTCGAAGGTCAAATTTGACAGTCTGACATTGGTCCTCTTGATTTGGAGGTCAAATTTTTTCAGACTCAATACAAGTTGTACTTGGATGATTATTGCTGTTTCTTTAATGCTTTTTGTTGGTTTATCGAGAAATAATGGTAGATTATCACTTGATAATCTCACCGCAAAAGCTGTGAAATTATCAAAATTTTATACCCTGCTTTTGTGCATTTCTCCCTATCAGACGTCATCTATGTGGGGCGAAATAAGTGACGTCACAATGAACGTTGCATAGCAATCACTTGCAAAATGACGCGCTTTACGAAAATATGTCCTAGAAATTTCACATTTTGTCTCATTTTTGCATTAAAGAAATAGAATAATCATTTGTTTTTCGAGTAAGATCGATTAATATTTCATTTCATGAATAACAAAAGCTATATTTTCACTCGTGGCACTGCCACTCGTGAAAATATAGCTTTTGTTGTTCACTCAATGAAATATAAATCGATCTTACACTGAAACAAACAATTATCCTCTATGTATTTGTTCATATTTATCCTTTTCTTTTGTAAGAAAAATTACTGGGTTATCTTGCTGTTATCTACTACCAGCCATTGTTCAATTTATACCTTCTGAAGTTGATTGTCTACAATCTCTCTTTATTGAGTTATGAACGCTTCCAAACTTGCATTTTCTGGGCCTTGGTGTAAAAGCTCCTCTCCCCTGGATTTTTTGTGTGAAAGTTAAAGGTTGTGTATGAATTTTCCTTCCAAAATATGCACAATTCTTCCATATTGCCTATAGAAATCTACATATCAATACGCAAAAAGATTCCATAAGAACAAAAACATATGTATTTTCTACTATAAAAATAGTTTTAGCAACAGAAAATTGACAAAGGATTCTTTATCATTTTTGCTTATCTGTTAATGCAAAAAATCCTTCATATGTGTTTTGGCATATACACTAAGAAGATTCAAAGAGTTTTTACGCAGAAATTCCAAGGGTGGAGCTTTGGTACTGGGACGCAGAAATTCCAAATATTAAGCAGTTCATACCTGCTTAATTTGGATTTATGGAAAAAAAAATAACCTAGTACATGTAATGAGTTAACAATAATAATTCTATTACAGATGGTTTAGTTAAAGTTTTACCTCACAAAGAGAGAGATAACTCCCAGCTGTTGAGTACACTGCATGGTCTGGCAGGAGATTTGAAAGTTATCTTTACAAAGTCTGGAGAACAGTTAGAGGATTGGCTTTGTGTCATGAAGGAGTTATCCATGGAAGAAACAACCATCCTAGAATTAGTGGAAAAGGAATTTAAAGTTTGTGGTGAGATATTCAATTAATCTATCATGTGTTTTACTTCAGATTAGCATATTTAAACAGGAATTTGAATTGTAAAAGTAATCAAGCCTTGGTATGAAGTAATATGTAGTATGTTCTCATAGGAAAACCTAAACCGAGTAAGTATAGCTTTATTCGGCTGAACTAATTAGGTTTTTGCCATTCAACCACATTAGAAATAAAATGACTTTAGATTTGCTTGCCTATGGAATGATACAAGTTTATACAGTCATTATTCTAGCTAAGAGTTCAAAAGCCTAATGAGATAGTAAAACAAGCAAAAAAAAAAAAAAAACATAACAAAACAACAAAGTACAAACATATGAAAATACACAACTGATTCTGTTAAAAACATTAAAAAGTAACTTTATTATTAATTCATAGATTATGAATGGGTAGTTGAGCTATCTCCTGATACAGAGATCAATCTCACCAGTTGTATAAACTGTTATCGTGAAGCATTGAGTCTTCTTGGAGATGTAAAGTCTGAACTCTGGGTGTCTTTGTGTAAACGGAAAGGAAATGCTCTCAATGAGTTGGGTGTATGGTACATGCAGAGGGCGCAGTTTATACTTCAAAATGAAGGTATGAATTTCAATTTCAGACTTTTCAAAAAATGTTTACAATATGTTTGAAGTATTTTGGACTCACTTTTAACAAAAGGATCTAAATTGATGGCTCAGCCCAAAACAGTTGTAACTCCCTATATGTTTATAGGAAGTTACAACTGTTTTGCGCTGAGCCATTGAAATGTTATTTGTTGGCTGGAATCTTGGCTGTAACACTGGTGAGATGTGAGGCAATTTTATAGTGACTGCTCTGTACTGGTAATTCCAAGGAAGAAAGAGATATCCTTGTGATAAAACTGAAAGATTGGTGGAGCGATACTAAATCTCATAAAAGAAATACTGTTACACAGGCATATGATACAGGTACATGTATTACATAGTTACAAAACAACGTCATTGGAGCAATGATGTATTAATATTTCTAGATTTTTGTTATCACAAACACCCAAGCTGCTGTCATAGTGCATCAATTGGTTGCACATCAGACTATCATTCAAAAGGTTCCAGGTTCTATTCATAAGGGTGGCACTCATCCTTTCCAAATATTTTTGTCATTTACTAATCGGTTGACAATCCTAAACCTATGTGTGATGATAGCTGGAGGCTAGGAAAGGATAAAATGGTAGTACTGGTGTGGGAAATATTAGGGATCCATTTTAAGGGTGCTCTAGCCGTTGCCATATAACTCATGGATGGTTTGAAGTGGCATAAAATCCCATTCAAACCACAAACAAACAATCATAAACACCTGCCATTAAAAGATTCTCATGTAATGTTGCAACTTAAGAATATTTTCATGAAAATCATTGTTGGAAGACAAAGAAACTAATTGTAACTTTTGATGTCTGATTGTTGGTCTATTTTTCTGGATTTCAGAAATAGGTGATAAGCCTTCTTTAATAATGGAGAATCTTTGGCTGTCATCTAGAAATACACTTACTGAAGGGATCGAAACGTTTCGTCAAGTTGAAGATGTAGCCAATCAGATTTTACTTCACTGTAATATCGGACGATTGATGAGACTCTGTGCGCAGACATACACGCAGATCTCGCACAATAGTAGTTCTCCTGAATTCTCCAGTATGGAAAGACAGTACTTTAAAATGGTAAGGCAGGGATAATTCTGGCTCAGAATAGCATGTGCAAAAATACCTCATTCAGCTGAATCCAGTGATAAATTCAAGAATTTTTGGTGAGAAATTTTAACAAATCAATGGCTCAGGGCAAACAGTTGTAACTTCCTTTAATTATATAGGCAGTTACAACTTTTTTGTGCTGAGCCAAAGAAATTCTTCACTAAATTAAATTTTGACCAACAAAATTCTTCATTAGATACAATTTTGCTTTGAGATTTTTCAGCTTGGCTGTTTTCGGAGAAAACCCGAGGTATTGCTACAGCCTCCGTGACATCGTCATCGTGCAAAAACTTTTGTCATTTTGTGATATCTCTGGTTCTACTGAAAGCATTTACTTGAAACCTGGCACACATGTTCACCATCAAAAGAGCAACCTATACTATCAAGGGGGATAACTCTAGATGCATTTTGAACAAATTATGCCCCTTTTTTGACTTAGATTTTGTCCCACCATCCAGCACTAAACAGCCGAGGGTAGGCACCCTTAGGCGGTGCTTAATGAGATTTCTTGCAGAAAAATGAGAGAATCTCTCAATATCTTGTCCAAAAATGATCCCTGTTAAGGTAACATTTTCTTAAGCTAAGAGTGGATGCTTTATCAGAGCTACTGGTAAGAAGATGTTCTTTAATGCTTTTTGGTGGATTATTGAGAAAAAATGGTAGATTATCACTTGATAAACTCAATGCCTAACCAGGGAAATTATCAAAAATTTATACCCTGCATTCAGTATTTCACCCTATCTGACGTTACCTTAGTGGAGCCAAATAAGTGACACCATCATGGATTTTGTATAAATGATGCGCGTTGTATGAAAATTTGTCATAAAATTTTCACATTTTATGTAATTTTTGCAAAAAAAAAAGAGAATAATTGTTATTTTTATGGGGAAAGATTAATTGATATTTCATTGAGTGAACAATGTGGCTCTGTCACTAGTGAAAATATAGCTTTTATTGTGCACTCAATGAAATATAAGTCAATTTTCATCTGAAACAAATGATTCTCCTCTATGTATTTTGGATTTTAGATCGAAATATAACAATTCTTTAACTAAATCTTATGTTGTAGTTACTCATCAGAAGACAATTCAAATGAGTACCCACAACAGATGATTTCATTGATAAATAAAGATTCCAAACTTGTTTAATGTATTTTTTGATGAAATTTGCTTTAAGCCCAAAACAATTTTATCATGCAATGAAGCATGTATTGACCTGATGACATCTGTCTTATAACATAACTTGATATCAGACAGTCTTTTTTAGCAACAATTTGCTAACTCTTAAACCTGAATTTCTTGAATTTTAAGGGTTTATTACAATTAAGCGCTGAAAAATATTTGCATGATAAATAGAATACCATTTAGTGTCTCAAAATATCAATGTTATCTGGACTTGACTGTGAGAAATTATCATGCCTCGGCAAAGCCTCTTCAAGATGAATTCTCCCAACCTCGACCAGATAACATTGATTTATTAAGACACTAACATGTTATTCTCAATATATCAAATTTCAGGCTATTGACAAATACCAAGAAGCCCTACGTCTTGGTAAATGTCACGACACAAGAATTCTGGAATCAGTAAGATGGGAACTGTCTACCACATACTTCACGATGGCGTCCATGTTACAAGATTACGCTCCGTTGTCGACAGTGGAGAAAGATGAGGTGGAGAAAGAGATAACAGACCTTATGAATAAATCGCTGAAGTATTGTAAACAAGAAATGTCTGCAGCCAGTCAACCCATGTGTCAATACAGAGAGGCAACCATAAATCACAGATTGGCGTCACTTTATCACAGTTCTGTGATGACAGATGTAAGCAGGTTTTTAGTTTGACTTCAATGAAAAATGGTCTAAAAGACTCAATGATTTGGATATATGTGGTCATTCCTTTGGGTTAGGGAGTCCCTGTTTTTTGAAACACATAATTTCCTCTAAGGAATAGCTTTTTTTCTGGTTATAGGTAAAGAAAGTGTTGATATCAATGAATATTTGGGGTTCAACTTTAGGAAAGAATTGAAGACTGTTAAAAACAGTCTTCAGTTCTGTTCTGAAGTTGATCCACAGAAGGTCTATGGGACTCCAATCAGATATTTTTTAGGCTCCTGGCTACTAATTAGTGGGTCTCAAAACCTATGTACCTTAATCCCCTGTGTAAGTGTCTATTTAGAATATATGGTACTACGAACAAGTCAATTTATATGAATGAGTGGTTAAATTTTCAATATAGGTTGGCCTCATTATATTTAAATGTCTTGAAATAAAAAAAAAAAATTTGTTCATGTTGTATGAAAAATTATGTAAGGAAAAGTTTGTATTTGAACTTTGTGATATTTTCAGTGTCCTGAAGGTAAAAAGAAGAGATTAAAGCAGATAGCTGAGACGTATTATGAACGTGCAATAAAACAATTCCGACAGATGGAATGTCATTTGGAATGTTTACGAGTACAGCTGGAGCATGTGGCCTTTCTAGAACATCGAATTACAAGTATGTCAACTTGTATTAATGTTGCTTAACAGGCTTTGACATGATAAATTACAGTGAGGAGAATAGGACTTTTTAGCTCACCTGAGCACATCGTGCTCAAGGTGAGCTTTTGTGATCATTGAATCTCCGTCGTGTGTCGTCCGGCGTCAACAATCTTAGTGTTTACACTCTAGAGGCCACAAATATGGCCCAATCTTCATGAAACTTGGTCAGAATGTTGGCCAGGTCACAAAGATGAACCCTATCGAAAATGGGAAGGATCTATGCCATATCACAGGAAAAGGGGCCTTACAGACAATTTTCTTGTTTACACTCTAGAGGCCAATAATATGGCCCAATCTTCATGTAACTTGGTCAGAATGTTTGTCAGGTCACAAAGATGAACCCTATTGAAAATGGGAAGGATCCATGCCATATCACAGGAAAAGGGGCCTTAATGACAATTTTCTTGTTTACGCTCTAGAGGCCACGAATATGACCCAATCTTCATGAATCTTGGTCAGAATGTTTGTCAGGTCACAAAGATGAACCCTATTGAAAATGGGAAGGATCCATGCCATATCACAGGAAAAGGTGCCTTGATGACAATTTTCTTGTTTATGCTCTAGAGGCCACAAAATTGGCCCACTCTTCGTGAAACTTGGTCAGAATGTTTATCAGGTCTCAAGGGTTAACCCTATTGAAAATTGGAGATATCCATTCCATATCACAGGAAAAGGTGCCTTGATGACATTTATCTTGTTTACGCTCTAGAGACCTTAAATATGGCCCAATCTTCATGAAACTTGGTCAGAATGTTTGTCAGGTCACAAGGATGAAGCCTATTGAAAATGGAAAGGATCCATGCAATATCACAGGAAAAGGGGCCTTAATAACAATTTTCTTGTTTACGCTCTAGAGGCCACAAAAATGGCCCAATCCTCATGAAACTTGGTCAGTATGATGGTCAAGTCACAAAGATTAACCCTTTTGAAAATTGAATGGGTCCATGCCATATCACAGGAAAGGGAGCCTTAATGATAATTTTCTTGTTATAACTCAAGAGGCCACAATTTTGGCCGGAAATTCTTGACACTTGGTTTGATGTAGAAATTATCTCCTTTATGACATCTGCCTATTTAAATGATGTGATGTCCCAGGGGTCAAAGAGAGTCAGGTGAGCGATCTAGGACCATCATGGTCCTCTTGTCTAGTTTCATAAAACCAACACAGAACAAATGTTGTAAGAGATACAGTAATTTCATGTCACAAGCATTATTTATTATGCCCCCCTTTAAAGAATATGGGGTATATTGCTTTGCACTTTTCAGTCAGTCTGTCTGTTGGTCCCTCCAACAATAGACCATTTTTTGTTTAGAGCATATCACAAAAAGTATGCAAGCTAGAATCATGAAACTTTACAGGTGGATTGATCTCATTGAGGAGAAGTGCAGTTCTCAAGAACCATAACTCTACTCATCATATTCATTGAGTTATTGCCCATTGGTAAATTTATCATTTGATTTTTGTGCGGAGTATATCTCAAATGGTCCGCAAAGTAGAACCATGAACCTTCACAGGTGGATCAATTTCATTGAGGAGAGTTGCAGTGCCAAAGAACAGTAATTCTAGTCATCATAATTTATGAGTTATTGCCCTTTGTTTATTGACAAAGAATGTTCTATTGACCTGCTCAAATGAGGGGCATAAATATTTCACAAACATCTTTTGTTTTCCTTCTCCAAAATGTTTTCCTAACTATCTTTTTGAGGGGTATTAAAAAGGAGGTGTTTAAGGGAATGGCTGAGAGGAACAGAACTTATAGCATGACTGGGTTGTTTTTATATGTACACTTTTGATTTATAAAAAAAAGCATTGACAACTAGAAAAAAGTCTTTGTTAATGGATAAAATTAGTCAATCCTTATTACACAAGTTCTGTTAGTCAAGATTAGTGGGGAAACATAGCTATGTAGTTGGTTTATCGTTATGATAAATATTACAAGATGACTACAATACTGTACATGTACTAGAACTGTAAGAAAATTTCAATAAAACCCAAACACAGTGTTTCAGCAGTATTATTGATTTAATTTAATATACATGTAATTCTATTCCCCTTTCCTCTCTTCCTCTATCCATAGCTGAAATTGCTGTGGAATGGATCAAAATGGTTACAGTTTGGTCTGTTGATGGCAATATTATTGAATAATTGCCATCATTTTCTGACATATTTATTCAATAATATTGCTATCAATCTTTTCAGCATTACCTGCAGGTCGGGGTCTATTGAAGCCATTACTACAGTTGTTACACTGTTTGACAGAGTGTAGGGACTCTGTGACTGGGTTACTGTGTCAGCTACAAGACAAAGACCAGGGTTCAAGTCTCCAGGAGGAAGGAGACAAGTTTGTAAAGATCATTATATCCAGGGTACAGTTTGTCCTGCTACAGTTGGTCAAAACATACAAACTACTACAGAATAAGAAAAGGTAGAGTATATTTCTTGACTTCTTGAAATAACATCATTGAATGCTGAGACATATTGATTTTCTTCAGGGCTCGTGCCAGTGTTTTAAACTGAGGAGTCATTGACTCCCTAACCATGGAGTTTTAGGGGTCAAAACTTATTCTAAAGGGGTAAAAAGATGCCCTAAACAACAGATAATGCAATTGTGAGTAGTGTTTTCTAGGTTTCAGTGTAATTGGACCTTTTAATGTAATGATTTAAAGTCAGAAATTAAAAATTCGAAATAGTATACAAGATACAATATTGAAAATTAAAGTGATGAAACTCGGTTTTGACCTTTAAAATTTTCTCTCAAGGGAGTCAAAATGACCCCTTTTGAGGAATTTCTAAGGGTCAAAATAGGATATTTACATTATTTTGAGAGTCAAAACCCTGGTTTAATGGTCAAACACAAGCCCTGATTGTTTCAATGGATGCTAAAAAATTTAATTGATTTTTGGCGTTAAAAAAAATCATAAGTTTAGACGGAGCCATAAAAAAACTGCACCATTTGCAGTGGTTGTACCAAATCACATATATATTTATCCATACTAGATTTATAATGATTGAATTTTATCAAATGGAGAGCTAAAATAGAGGCCATTTAGTTAGTTAAGATCGATTTATATTTAATTGAGTGAACAATAAAAGCTATATTTTCAGAAGTGGTGGTGCCACAAGTGAAATTATAGCTTTTGTTGTTCATGAAATGAAATATCTATCAATCATACTAGGAAAACAAAATGACTACTTGTATTCTGTTTCTTTAATGCAAAAAGGACGACAAAATATGAAAAATTTAAAACAAATTTTCTTAAAGCGCGTCATTTTAAATGTGATTGCTATTCAATATCTTGGTGAAGTCACTTATTTGGCTCAACCTATAAGACGTCAGATAGAGTGAAATGAATGAAAGTGGAGTATAAGTTTTTGATCATTTCACTTGTTAGGCAGTGACTTTATTAAACTGATAATCTACCACAATTCCTCGATCAACCACTGATAATCATCAAAGAATATCACATAAATTGCAAAGGTCAAATCAAGGTCAAATGTCATAGTAATGTTTCCAAACAACATTTACATTGACTCCAAAAAGAGATCTCGTATCAAACACACTATTCTATCCATTACAGAGGTACAGATAAAAGGGGGGTAAAGCTAGTCTAAAATCTTTATTTCTGATTGAAACCCTATGTTATTAGTACTCATTTGAATCGTCTTGAAGAGGTGATTCCAATAAGTAGCAACAACATATGGTTTGTGCTATAATTATAAAAATACTTTGATCTAAAATAAAATGAAAATACCCTCTGTATCTATAGCTCTGTATTTCCAGGTGAGAATAAACTAACACATAATCACTTTTTTTTGTTTGTCTATTTTTTCAGTCCAGAGAAATCCATTTTCCAGGCAGAGCTGAAGAAACTCTACAGTAAAAGTTTAGAATCACAGAAATGTGATCAAAGTTTGTTAGCACAGTGTGAATTCTTACAAACATTGTTAACTGAGGTGTCTCTGTTCTATAATAACAAAGTGAAACTCATGGATAATGACTAGGATTCTATATTGTAAGACAATTTGGCTTCAGAAAGTCACTAAAATCAACATGCGCAGATTAAGTGTCAGTGAGTAATCAAAACCTTGTAACTTCAGCTTGAAAAGCTGGAGTTACACGGTTTTGACTGCCCACTGAAAATAAGACACTAAAAGCCAAGCATAGGCGCCTGCATTCCCAGCTACTGTGATATTAGATAGATACTTAATACCTCGGTACCTGAATCAGCAACCTTTCATCCATTTGGCAAAAATCAATTCGTACAAGTCATTTGTCTGTCACCAATGGGTGTATCATAAGTAGTATACCTGCCTGGGATAGGATGAATTTTGTGGTTGTTATGAAAGGACAGTAACCTGGTGGTTGTGTGTTTGAGACGGGTAGTGTATTTGGGCAGGACACTTCACAGACAGAGCCCCAGGTTACCCAGCTGTAAAAGTAGGTTGCAATGGTAAGAAACCCATAGCCTCTCTTTCTTTGAACAGGATCAGATCTGCAATGAGTTAGGACCATGATGGAAATAGATTGAGAAAAACAATTTACATTTTGTGTCATTCATTGGAAGTTCTGGAATGTTTATTGAATAAACAAATCTATAATTTGTTATTTCTTAATTGGTTTGTTTACACTTCTTATAATGGATGAGCTTTATGAATGAGTACAACTGAAAAAAAAAAAGAAAAAAAATGAAAATTGAAATCAATCTTTTAGATAGCTTTTAAATTGATGAGATATAGTTAAAAAATATTTTGAAATTCATTGCGTAGTTTTAGGGGTTAGTGCAACACTATTTTAAGTGCCTTTATATTTATATACACCAAGAATAGTATATCACTGACCCTTAGAGTTATATAAGTGCACAATATATCACCTGTTTGTTGTGATATTTTGTTCATTTGTCCTCTTAGGCTGTAAACATGGTGATGTAACTTTAAGATTATAAAAAAAATTATACATACAAGGACAAAATTTGTGCATGTAGCTATTTTGCATGTTCATGCCTAAAATCGTTAAATATAGATGTCTCAAAATTTAAAATAAAAAAATCACATTCATAAGGAAATAATTCTCATATTTCCATGTATCTTATAGAAAAGATAATCCTTATGCCACATGAATAAATTTATTATCAATGTTAAAAGGTCGTGATTGGTGTTACAGTAGGTAGACGCTTATCTGTAACAAACCGAGCTGATAGACAGATGTGATCCATTCAGAGAAAAGGATACTCAACCTTAAATGGGTCAACTCTGTCTATACATGTAGTCATTAACCATATATATATATATACTCAGCAAAAAAAGAAACTTTACATACTTGTTAGTCTTTTTTGAATGACTATAGGCCAACGAGTCCGAGCTTATGCGTCTGTAACTTCCGGTTTTGGTCACATACTCGTGTTGAGCTACCCAAAGTTCATTTTGAGTGATTTTTGTTACACAGTCACACTCATTCCTTAGCATCGGCACGAAAAAGAAAATTGTTTGTACATTTTTATTGAAACAGGTATGTAACAACAATCGAATAAGGGCAGGAATCAGTCTGTTTGAATGTCTGTTTAACTCTTAAGTTTGGCTACTCGGGACAGGCAATTCACATTGTAACATCTCGGTTTAGAACTGCCGCGCCTGGTTAGGACAATCGGTTACGCGTCTGGTTTTCATTCATCGGGTCGCTGGTCCGACTTCTGGCTTGGCCGTCTTTCATCCCATATTGGACAAAAAGCATTGTGATAAGTATCATTTCTCTCCCATACAATTGGCAAGTGATACGCCTTGGAGAGAATGGCGACTGGTGCCTCAGATGAAAGCTCTAGCTGTACTGTGAGAAACGACAAGAAACTATGGAAAGGTGCACCAGCGGTCGAATTTTAAATGTAAACTATCGAAAGTGACCCTTAAACCCATATTAACAAAAAAAAAAACAGTTGCAACCACATGAAGTGTCTGCCGAGATGAGATAGGCCACTTTTGAGGTCATGTAGAGGCCCTGTTACCATTGCATATTTTTCAATTCATTTCACCAAAGGATAACTGCAAGACAAGTATGCGTATTTAGATCAGACGCTGGTCTATCATGATATTGGAACGACTCTTATTACAAAAATGTCAAGGACCTATACTCAAAACATCACCTACAATCTTGCTTTCATTTCTGTGATTTTTGAAATCGACCCCTTTGTCCTTTGACCACCAATTAAAACCTCATTTTACAAACATCCGGTACTGACCCTTCCATAAACCGACGGATATTGCCTTCAAGTTTCATGTAATAGTAACATCTGTATTCTTTATGGTTTCATAGCGATACTACAGCCCTCAGTAAAGTTTCTTTTTTTGCTAAGTATATATCCGGGCAGGTATCTCATTTGCATATCCACTGAAACTTACCTCCCTTTAACAATTGCATTACTCTCTCCTCCGAGAAAACTGGTCCCGAGTCTTGGCCTTAGAGATCTGTGGGTAAGGCAACTCTGGTCTTGCAGTTGTCATTATCCCACCGCTGCCACAAATCGAGCAAATTGACAAACGTGATTCATTCAGAGGAAAAGGCGCAGTTGGTAGCGCGTTGGACTGTCAATCTAGAAGTCCCGGGTTCGATACCCGACGGCGGCACTCATGTGGTGGTTGTACTGGTGAGAGAAATACCAGGAAACCATTGTTAGGTGCTCCAGCCGCCGGGATATAAATGAAATAATGTTGAAAGTGACGTTAAACTCCATTCAATCAATCAATTCAGAGGAAAAGATCCTCAGCCCTAAATGGGTCGAAACTGTCTATATATGTAGTCATTAACGATATATATATCCAGGCAGGTATCTCTGATTTGCATATCCACTGCAACTTACCTCCCTTTACCTGTTACGCCCTTATCCCCCTGAATTTAAATATTGTTTCAAACAAATTGCCAATTATATTGGAATTAAACCAGTCGCCTTAAGGTTTTTGCAAAAAAATTAAGAGGAGACTTGGCAGTGTAGATTAAGATTAGGCTGCAATTCTGTAGATGTTTAGCTTGGTCCTATACCCTAACAGGGTTTTAAGGTATGCAGGTTTTGTGCATCTTAGATGCAAAAATAAGTATCAAGGACCCTTAAAACTATGTAATGCGAGTCCCATAAACTCTTTGAGGATTAAGTTCAGCAATGAGTTGAAGACTTTTTTTTAAACAGTCTTTGAATTGAAGACTGTTCAATTCTTTCCTGAAGTTTTGCCGAAAAATATCAATATACTTCCATCAATTTCTTTACCTTTAAACAGGAAGTAGTTCTAATTTACATAAAACAAGGTTATAGTTTAAAGAAAAAGTCTACATCTAAAGAAGAAAGAAAGGAACCCTAAGATTCCAATGATCACATCCTGCTCAAGGTGAGCTTTTGTGATCATTGAATGTCTGTCGTCCGCTGTGCATCGTCAAAGTCAAAAATTTAAATGTTTGAACTCTAGAGGCCACATATATTTCCAATCTTCATGAAACTTGGTCAGAATGTTTGCCAGGTCACAAGGATGAATCCTATCGAAAATGGGAAGAATCTGTTCTATATCACAGGAAAAGGGGCCGTAATGACAATTTTCTTGTTTACACTCTAAGGGCCACAAATATTTGTTAGACTGTTTGTCAGGTCACAAGGATGAACCCTATTGAAATTGTCAGGTCACAAGGATGAACCCCTTATGAAATTGGGAAGGATCCGTGTCATATCACAGGAAAAGGGGAATTGATGACATTTTTTTTTGTTTCGGCACCAGTGGCCACAAATATAGCCCAATCTACAAGAAACTTTGTCAGAATGTTTGTCAGGTCACAAGGATGAACCCTATTGACATTCGGAAGGATCTGTGCCATATCACTTGAAGAGGTGCCTTAATGACAATTTCCTGTTTACAGAACTTGAGGCCTCAAATCATAAAAGTACAATTATGTCTTTGCTGGAAAATTTGATTTATTAAATGAGATAAAGATACGAAGGTGAGCAATATAGGACCATCATGGTCCTCTTGTTGTTGATGTCAGACTTAAACCCTGGCCTAAATATTAACAGTCACTTTCGGTCTATGCTGCCTACTAAAGCTATCTGCATAGCAGGAAAATGGAT
Source organism: Fragum whitleyi (assembly GCA_948146395.1). Taxonomy (NCBI): domain Eukaryota; kingdom Metazoa; phylum Mollusca; class Bivalvia; order Cardiida; family Cardiidae; genus Fragum; species Fragum whitleyi. Next base: position 56,710,489 of record OX411555.1, read on the forward strand.
AAAAATATTTGTTCTGTGCAGCCTGGTTTTAGTCTATATTTAGTCTGTTTGTACAGAAAAACAGAGGTGTATTCATAAAAATTGAGGATGTATACCCCAAAATTGAGATTGTATATGCATTATAGATGCATGAGTTTAGTTAAATGATCAAAGGTCATTTCTGTAAACACTGTATAGACATAAGTAACCTTCGATCACTTGCCTTAAAGCTGCTCTTGCACAGTTTTTCATAGAAAAAATACAAAACTTATTCTAAGTTTTGGAAATGTGTGTATTTTTATACTATGAAGAATGGCCCAAAGCATTGGCACTAGAAACAACATATTTCAATAATTTTGTAACTTATTTTTTCGAAGTGGCAAGCTCAGTAAGGTATCCAGTCTATTTATTTCCAGTCTATTTATTACAAAATCGTTATTTCCGTGAATAACCTTTCTTTTTTTGCCTGTATTGATATGAAGTTTCTAGCTGTCGATTACTTTAACCTTAATCTTTGATTGAATAAGACAAACATGCCGAATGTCAAGCAAAAATAGTTGGCTCGAAATTGAAGAATAATTTTTTTAGCGTTAGTAGTCACTTTATTTTTTAGAATGAATTTAACCTAAATTCGGGTATATCGGTCTTTCTTTCGATGCATTACCAGATTGAATCTTGTTATTTTAAAGGCTTCAACATGATGGGGTAGGTCATTCCGATTGATTTTAAGAAAAATGTTAAAATTCACATTTTCACAATCTGTGCAAGAGCAGCTTTAAATTGAACTCATTATCAGTATCCATACAAACTTATACTATGAGTACCTTTGCGTAATATCAAAGGGCCTATTTACTAAACATATTACGATTATTTTTTGCCTAAGGCAAAAAGTAAAGTTGCTTTTAAAGTAGTAACTTAATATGGAATTCTGCCATGCAACATCTCATTTGAATTGGTTTTTAAAGACGATTCCAACGAGGTATTGCAAGGCAAAATCTAACAATGAAGGAAAGCTTTAGGTATGAATTGTGATTTTGACTTATGATTAATTTTTTCGTAAGAAGTTTAGTAAAACGGGCTCCTCGTCACTCATTGCACGGTTATGTCCTTGCAATTTCAGATCCATGATGTTTGTAAAGGGGGTTCGAAAAAAATTCCGACGGGATTTTTCGGGACGTAGACTTTTATGAGTCTGAGACTGAAATTAATAGCCAGGACTATATAATGCCCTCTGGGAATCACCTTCAAAGTTGATCCACAAAGTTACATATCTATCCAACACCTTGCGTAGCTAAATCCACTGAATATTTCAATATTTACACAGAAACATGAGGATAGCTAAAACGAAAGAGTCTACATTTAAAGCATGGACCCAAAAACCTTGAGCAATGGCCAATATAAACCTAACTATTGATTCACTTAGTCCCAAATTTGTTGACGTCATACCAAATCACTACATTCAGGTGTTCGTTTTCTACCATTACCAAATTTCGATTGAATTTATTATGACAATGGAATAAACAGGCCACAGAGTGGGGTTCGTTTGAAACCCTGACCCCCTCTTGATCCAACACTGCCTTGGATTAACAGTTGGGATACTTTGAATCACACGAATAATTGCTGCGGCGGACTAAGGATTCCTGAAGTGTGGATTCGAGCATACAAATAGGTGTGTGTGTGTGGGGGGGGGGGGGGGGGTGGTTACTTTCACAATCATTACTCGATTTCTGAATGAATATAAAATAACTAGGCTACAGGGTTCGTTTGACACCCCCGCCCCGAAATTTGGTTGGAACTATACTAGTGTGAATCTCTTCGCATGTAAGTCTTGTTGCCACGGCAATAAAAGGGGGATCATGAAAATCCTAAAAAATCTATTTAAGACCAAATTTTAACCAAGATCACGAAGTGACATCCAAGGCTGCGGCAACGAAATCTTGAAGAAAAAAAAATACCGAAACTAGAAGGCAGACAGCTTTGATATTTTGTATATGGTCCAGGGTACCCCCCCAAGGGCGTAACTACCATTACACAAGTGCGTTATAGAAATGGTTATTCAAGCCGTAGTCACGATGTTTTGGTTATTCACAAACGCTCAAATCATAGAAAAGGGGAGCGGACGGAGGACATTCATCTTTACAGTCCACATATCGCCTATATCCTTTATATTCTTTATTGGTCGCCTTTTGGGTTGGTATAAATTCCAAAATCCTTGTTACGCCTATGTTTACCAAGTTTCATATCATGCCCCTATTAACAACATGTATTGGGTCTTTACCAGGCACACACCGTCCATCCGTCCGTCCGTAGACCTTTTCGTTTCCGGACTCAAGAACCAAGTTACCTAGAATCATGAAACTGTATACAAATGCTGCATATGACCTAAGAAAGTGCCCTATTGTTTTTGTGTCTCGTGGGTCAAAGGTCAAGGTCAGCCTTTGTTCAATTTTCGTTTCCGGGCTCTAATTCGAGAACCAAGTGACGTAAAATCATGAAACTTCATGCAAATGTTGCCTATGACCCAAGGAAGTGCCCTATCGTTTTTTTTGGGTCACATAGGTCATGGGAACCAAGCAACCTACAATCATGAAACTTTATGCAAATGTTGAGTATGATTCAATGAAGTTGCCTTTTCTTTTTGGGTCACATAGGTCAAAGGTCATGGCCACAGTCAGGTTTTGTTCAAATTCTGTTACCGGACTCTAATTCAAGAACCAAGCGACCTAGAATCATGAAACTTCATGCAAATGCTGCATATGACCTCAATGTTTGTTAGAAACACATCCTGCACTAATAGCTATTACATTTTGACAATGTGCTGTGACCCTAGGAAGTGCCCTATTGTTTTGGGGTCACATAGGTAAAAGGTCAAGGTCACAGTCAATTTTTGTTCAATTTTCGTTTCCGGACTCTTACTCGAGAACCAAGCCACCTAGAATCTTGAAACTTCATGCAAATGCTGTATATGACCTCAATATTTGTTACAAACACATCCTGCACTAATAAAAAGTGCTATTACAGTTTTGACAAAGTGCTAGTGGGGGGTATAAGTCCGCTCTGCGACAGTTCTAGTCTAAAACGGGCGTCGACTTTCTTGATTTAAGACCAAATATATTTGAACCCTAGATCCATTTGAAAATGCCAATAATCAAAATGAGACACGTTAATGATAATGTTGTTTTGACGTTACGTGCAGAGGAGACGTCGGGATGTAAACATTCATTAGTAATTGCGTGTCCTTTACAGTAAACAGCGTTTACCCTTTACCGCCGTTACTGGACAGCGACTTAAATATAGAGAAGGATATTCTGAATGTCATGTTGAAATAATTAAACAAATCTTCTGTTATGTGCGCAAAGCTATTCCTCTAGTTAGCCTATGCATCCATACAGTCTGACTGGAGTCTTTATAACGCAAAATGCATATAGCTACGGCCTAACCCTTCCCCAAGGGGGGTTGGGGTGAAATTATTTACAAATGTCACGCACATGTTTTATGTAATCGAAAATGGGATTTGCTGTTTTCTAAGTGATGCATCTGAGTGTTTGTTTGGTACCTTCGGAAACGAATCAATAAGAAAGAAAAACAGTATATCGTCGACATCTTTCTAAAACCTCGTAACTACAGCTTAATTAAAGCTGTAGTTACGAGGTTTTAGAATGAAGTCGATGGTATATTACGGCCTACGCACTTTGTTCCGGATTGAAACCTTTTCCGATTTGACCATTGTGGTAAAATCTTTATTGTATGGCTCGAATGTTTTGAAACAATATATCGACATACATGTAGGTATAGTTCTTGGCGGTGAAACATGATTTAATATTGCCTTGCGTTCAGGATGCGAAAACTTTCGAAATGCAAACCCGCTTGTTCATGGGCTGGAGATATCTTTGCATTTTCTGGAAAAAAATCTAAACCATCAATGATCAAAGTATGTAAGAGTATTTTTGTTCTTACTATGACGAAGATTTTTCCACGATTTGATAACTGCTGTCGTGCGTAGCATCCGTTTACAGTTCTCTTATTTTTCAAAACTTGACTACTAGCTGACCCCCGCATCCCTGCGCCCAGCATGACAAAACGATGCAAACAGTTTTCGCCGTTTTGTCATCCTGAACGCAGGGCTTGATTCAATAAAAGTTATTCATGTTATCTTTCTGTGGCTGGTCACAAATCATTTTGAGCTCAGGTATACTGTGAGTACGTTTACTAGTATATCATGCAATCAAGCCTGTATTCACCTGATATCACCTGTCTGATCACATGAAATAATATCAGTCACTTCTATTTTTAGAAACAATTTGCATTTTTATGGTCTTAACCAGAACCACTTTCGCCTAAATTTCTTTGATTACAAAGCTTTCTGTAAATTAAAGCACTGAAAAATGATTGCATGACAAATATGATAATTTGTTAGTGTCTTAAAAGATCAATGCTATCTGGTCTCGGCGTTAAAAGCCTCGTCAAGATAAAATTTCCCAACCGCGACTAGATAACATTGATATTAATATATTATTTTCTATATACATTCTCGTATATGCATAAAGGTAGTTGACCCATAATGTTCCGGAATATTTTGGATTTTATTATCATTTACTATGTTGACCGAGGTTTCCTAATGAAAATCATTAGGAAACCTCGGTAAACACTGTTAAAGCTCATTACTTCCAAAACATTGCAGAACTATTACGGTTCCACTACCTTAAAACTACATCGGTTTAAACGCTGATCCAAGAACGTAAAGAACGTTAAGGATATATTACGTTTTTATTGTCGACGTGCGCTCATAAAAGATGACAGATACACGCGACGTTAAAATATTTATAATTGTGAAGGCCAACAGACCATTCCGTTAATTAAATTCATTTTACAGGATACATCCTTGATTCAAGGTAGGTTTATATTTCATGATTTCTTTATTTACTACCAACAAGAAAGAAACATGTCTGAATTTGACTTGAAAATACTTCGTGTGTTTAATGTTTTAAATTCCACTTTCTACTGAATTGAATTATCTAGTCATAAGTCCAAATCTCCGTTAGCACACACCAATTTAAGCCCGTTCGCTCGGATGATGATTGATTTTTCCATCAATTAATCTAGAGGCCCATAGGCCATATTCGCTCTACATAGGGAAGTTGATTTGCGGTAAAACATGGGTAATTTGAGTGGGGCTAATTTCAATATATGATTTAAAGTGAAACTTTGAAGGTTTTCTTCTCAGCAAGTAGATGGCTCAGTGCGAAACAGTCGTAACTGCATATAAACATATGGGCAGTTACAATTGTTTCGCGCTATGCTATCGAAGTTTTCGACCATAATCTTCCTCGGGCGAATTTTAAATGATTCAAGTTGTTCACATAGAATTTCTGGCTGATTATAACAAAAAGTTCAGTGGTTTGTTAGCATAAGGGGACTAACTTTGTTTACTTGACTGTTTTTTTTTTTCTATACTGAAATGTTTTTGTTTCCAAGTTATCTTTCTTGTTATTCTTTTTCGATCATTTAAGTAGATTCAGGCTTAAGAAACTCCTATGGCGATCAAGGGCCTCTAGTTTCGAATAACGTAAGAAGAGGTAATAAGTTCTGAAACTTAATGAGTAAATAAATTATAAAACATTGGGCATCTTGACAAGTATTGCGTAAGGCAATTAACTAAATGTTCAGTAATTCATGATAAAAGCGCTTTCATTCGTCGTCGCTTTTAACCATTTTTGTTATTATGATCACCTATTTATCTTAATTTGTTTTATTTATGACACATACATTTTATCTGTCGAATGCCATCGGTATGGTGTTTTTGTCTGTCATATAAAACAAGTGCAACTTTGATGTTTATATAATTTAATTATTCGATGCTTAAAATATGTTGTTTCTTTCTTTTTTTACCAAGAGCATGTGATGGAACTTCATGAAAAATCTATAAATAGCTACCACAGGGAGATCGGATAATTTTTACAGTAAAATACTTTGCCTATGACTTTGTTCCATATTTTTTTTCTTTTTTCAGTTTTGTCAGCATGATAGCACACAAGTTTGGGTTGGTACTTTGCCTTACACTGTTTATTTACCAAGTGGATTCGCAAAGTGAGTACATGCATCTTGAATCAGTTTGCAGTAGCTAATTCTCGACAAGATGCGTGTTTAATCTGTTATTTCAAGACAAAAGGCAGCACCGGCGTATAATCAACATCTTTTACAATGTTCGAGACAAAAATCACCAGTCACACATAGGCCAAACCGGGTTATAAGCCGTGCCCTATGATTAATAGTATCAATAGCACGATCCTTATCGAAGCGTCATTCTACTCTGCATAAGTTCGCGTGATAAACTTTTAAACTTTTTTTTATACGACGCAATTTATATGAAATGCGCCCGTGCATGATATTTTCAATAATTTCATATGTGAGCAAATGAAAGTGTTAGATCAGCCTGTGCAGCCGCACAGTCTGATCAGAGTCGTCATTTTGTGCTCTATTGACAGATAGTGGGCGAAAAATGTCATTTGAAAATAAGCGAATATTTTTCTATACATTTTGTGATTGTCTTCGCTGTTTGGTGCCGGCATACATTACTACACGCGTGAAAAGATTGATTGAATTGAGTTTTACGCCGCTTTCAACATTTTTTCAGTTATATCGCGCGGTTGTACTGGTATTTCTCTCACCAGTACAACCACCACATCCTTTCCTAGTCTACAGCTGCCATTGGTGAGAGACAAATAGTCGGAAAGAATGAGTGCCGCCGTCAGGGATCGAACCCGGGACCTCTATATTGACAGTCCGACGCGCTACCAACTGCGCTATGACGGCGGCCGCGTGAAAAAGGAACGTCTCGGGAATACCGTGAAACAAATATTGACAAATAGGGTCCAGCAGTTGTAAGCCATATATTGTATCACAAAAGAGAAATTATATTGAAGCATGTTATAAATAAATTATTTTATATATGTGACGCGTCACGCGAAGCATCAAGAGATGGTATGATCAGAAAATCTTTCACGGGAAGATATATTGATCATTCTAGAGTCAGAAGATGAGCAAATTGTGTAATGTTTCGACTTTTTGGTCGACACTTTACGCACTATCCAGATGGGCCCTTTTCGAGTGACGGGTCACATAACGAGTTACTATCATTATTATTATTATTATCATTATTATTATTATCATTATTATTATGAGCATATGCGTGACATCCAAACAATTTCGTGTTTGCGTGATGAACAGAATGTACAGGCACATATGAGTCTTACCGTTTTGCACAAATGAAATTGTTGGCAATGTCACGCACTGGCTGTAATTATAATTGTGATACATTCTTCTTACAGTTCCATTTGGACCGAACTTCATGTCCGGATTTTTCGGTGATATGTCTGCTATGATGGGGAACATCCAGGCGATGACTATGAATATGGCTACCATGGGACAGAACATTTACTCAGAAAACATGGCGAGGGCAAGGGCCGCCGGAGTCTCGCCAGACAACCTCCGACCTGGAGAACGCCGAGTGTTTAATAATGGCAATACTAGAGGCTATGCTTACCGGTAGGTTAACCAGCTTAGACAAAATGGTTTCATACGTCCATGAAAACAATTATTTTTTTGTGTGAACAGCTATTTCACGAGATTGCACACAAAATATTAATTCGCAGATCTGTCTAGTACAAGTTTATTTTAGTTTGACGGTGTAAAGGTCTGTTAGATTATATTCAGGTTTTACCTTCTTTAGATAAAGATGATATTATTACCAAAAAATGATTATAATAATAATAATCATTATTATTTTTATTTATTTTTTCTCATTGTGAGAAACAAATAGGCTTATAAAGTTATGACACTAAATCGTAATCACTCTTTTTAATGAACACATTCCTTTCGCGAATTCATACAATGTGATTACAATTTTTAGATTTTTACCTCTATCAACTAAAGAAATTCTCTGAGTGTCTTGATTTTAACCATTTATTGTCGTTCTTATGAAAAGAATGATCCGCAACTGCGCATTGCAAAGAATTAACCCATCAATTACGGACCGGGATCGAACCAAAGTGGAATATAGCTATACTGGAAATATTTCTCTACCAAACTAAGACGGTTACCGCTGAATCAGAGAATTATTCCCTGGCCCAGGGTATCATGCGTTGTATTAACCTGTGGCTATGCCGAAAGCCAGAGAAGTATCGGATCACCCCCCCCCTTGAGATTCGTTATTATGATTGCGACAAGCATTATTGACAGCAATGTGCTTTTTCCATCAGCAAAGTCACCCTTCTTCAAACATTAACTGCCCCTGTGGTCTGTATCCTGGACAAGTCCCAATCTTACGAAGAGATAGGTATCGTAATACCAGCTTCTTTTTGGACACGTTACTATATATAATTTAGTATTTTCAAATCAATTTTTAATTCACCAGTCCAATTTTCACTTTCAGGAGTCCCAGCGGAAGTTTCTCGTCTTACTCCTTTTCATCCGGGTCTCCAGGAAGCGGATTCATGTATTACTCCGGACCTGACGGGGAATATCAGCGACAGTGGTGAACACATATCAACTACAGAGTCTACAAAATTGACTGATTTCATTTCATACAATTAATTGATAATGTTGCATCAGATTGGTGAACAATACATATCATAGCCCTTATAAACAGCTCAGTGTGACATAATACTAGTAATGTACGATTTGAATTCGGGTCTACCGTAGCTCTAACGATAAACTAGTATGTCGCATACTAGTTGATCTTGTTTGAGTTACGGTAGACCCGGCAAATCGCGTCTGCTCCACTATATCGCACCCATATAGATGAATCTGGTTCGCAAATTCACACAGTGAGGGTGATTTTTACATCTTATTGAAAATAATATGTTAGTGTTTTAAAATATTAATGTTACCTGGTCGAGGTATGGAGAATTTATCATGACGAGGCTGTGCCGAGTCATGATAATTTCTCACTGCCGAGACCAGATAACATTGATATGTTAAGACACTTACATATTATTCTATTAAGCATGCAACCTTTTTTTTATCGCTTGATAATAATAAAAAACATGTGTTAGCAAATTGTTTCTAAAAATAGACTGCCTGGTACCATATTATGTTATCGGACAGATGATATCAGGTCAATAAAGGCTTCATTGCATGATAATTGAAAATATTCGGTCTCACAATTTTTAATCATGGGTCGTGTCATACCCATGTTTGCGTATTCGCATTTATACAAATGTGTACCAAACACGCACAAGAACAGTTTTTTTTCTCGACGGCCTACTAAAACATCGTAACAAGAGCTTGAATATAGAAGAAATTAGGACAGAAATTAACCCCTCTAGGATATTCATTTTAACTCCTGTCATGCTGAATGAAATCAAGGTGTTAAATGCAATGGATGCACTTACGGTGAAAATAGCAATTACTTGTATTTTGATAATATAATTTTCAACATGCTCTGGTTTATAAACTAAAATCAGGTGGAAAAGACCAAGCGCCTGTTTCACTTCTTACGATCATTTTTTTGCGTAAGTCAAAAATTAAAGTTGCTCCTACAGTAGTAACTTAATATGGAAATCTGCCATGGATTATCTCATTGGAATTGTCTTTTGAAGGCAGAATCTAACACTGAATGAAAACACCAGGTACGATTAGTGATTTTGACTAACGATTAATTTTGTCGTAAGAAGCTTAGTAAATCGGGTCAATGGATCGGACTACACATGTGTGCAGGGTGATCTTTGTCTATAACGCCCTACCAATGCAAAGATTTTCGGGTTCAAAAATTGACATTTGGTCTCTTTCTTAAACTTGCAAATATACTGACGTCAATAAAAAACGCATCAGTCATATAGAAAGGGCAATTATTTACAAAAAATACATCCCATGTAAAAAGTATTACTTCATATCAAAACAAATTCATTGCAGTACGGCTCACACAAAACATGTTTTTTGAGTCAAGATTTGTTAAGCATTTATCCAGCTTCAAAGATTGGCACCCCCTATTTTGAAACAATGACACAAACATCAAGTCATTGAACCATGGATATTTGCTTACTGATTGTCAATAAGCCCTTTGTATACCTTTGCCAAAGATTTGGTAATCAAAAACTGGGGCCTCTTTCAAGAAAGGTCCTACGATTGAAATTTGGTCGTATCGCAATCGTACGATAAAAATTGGCTTCCAAGAAAATTTTGGCTTTCAAGAAAGGCGTCGTATCGTGAAATCTGCGACAAAATATACGACACCTTCAGACCAGTCGTAAATTTTACGATTTTGTCCCTATGAGCCTACAATTTTCTCGGATTCCTTTTTAGCTCTCGAGGGTGTTAGAACGATTATTTAACTATGCTCTTGCCAAATTTCCCAGTACTATATAGTGTAATAAACGAGATATATTGAAAACAGTTGATGCACCATCATTTTGATGGTTGATTTTACTCTGCGATAATCGTACGATTGTCGCAGAATGTTTACATAGTGGCAGTAAGTTGCTTATTTACCGTAAGAATCGACGCTTTCATGATCATGACTGAAAATGTTTGCTTAACCTTTCCTAGTGACACAGAAGAGGGAGATACCAAATCAATAGGTTTTTTTACACACATATATTACTTACTTTTTTAAAAAACAAATTACTCTCACATTATGCAATAGGGATTTCTGTGTTTTATGCTTCAAGAACTACAATAAACATACTGAATTCCACAACCTACAGTCAAAACCATACGTTTCTTGATAAATAGGAGGATTTCTTATTAACAACAACAACAACAACAAAACCGCTGCACTCGATATTTCTTTCTCTCTCCTTTCGTCAAATATGAACTAAGCAAATAATCAAACAAATACAATAAGTGAACGGCGATACTAAGCCAGATGAAACATGTCTAAGCTACATATGTCTGTTGTAGTTACACGGATACGACAACGAGCACTGTACTAGAACCTAAGTTAGAGCTATCGGTAATTTTGTTTGCGATGGAATATAATATCCATCTAAAATTCGTTTCAATACCATCCTTCTATAGTTCATTTTTATAACTTCCACATAGGCACAAAACTATACAGATTTGAAGAATTACAAAACAAATACATGTAAGAAAAATGGATGAGCCATTTTTTTCATTATACCTTTTTAACAATTTTGTATTCTTATGCATGCATATACTTCACCAGAAAACAACCAACCAAACAAACAACAATGATAATAAAATGAAATGATAATAGAGTCATAAACCGAAAACTTGTTGGAAATGATCATTAACTAGAACATGTGCATTTTACAATGCGGTCCTATGTTTGATTGCTCCAAATTCGGCGCGACAGCCGGTGTACTCCCATTGGGAAGGAAATCGACAGAGTAAGCTTAATTAACTATATGCAATTATGAGCACTTGTATAATAATGTTGATATAGATATTTTGATATCATTGAGAAATGTGTAGTTAGGCGAATTTAGTTTAAAAAACTTCGTTTGATATGCATTCATATACAAGTAAATGGCATTTCTACGGTCAGTTTGCTGATTTACCCTGTTTGGCATTGTAAAAAGCGGACAATTTACCCACTTACGCGGAAGTTTATATCATTTGATCAGCACGTGCAGATGTGAAAGATCAACTTTACGATAATCTTATGAGGTCGTATAGTCTGCGATTTTCAACGATATTTTGCCGCCACCATAGCGCAGTTGGTTAGGCATAAGACTTCCAATCTGGAAGTCGTGGGTTCGATCCCCGGTGGCGGCAAATATCCTTTCCGACGTTTGTCTTTCACCAATGGTTAGATAATTGTAAACCTATGTGAAATAGCAGTCGGAGGCTAGGAAAGGATGTAATGGTAGTACTGGCGTGAGAAATACCAGGAATCCATTGTTAGGTGCTCCGGCCGCCGCGATATAACTGAAAGAATGTTGAAAGCGGGGTAAAACCCATTCAATCAATCAATCAATTCAACGATATTTTTGTGAAAGCCGTTTACGACCGTCTTAAATATAATCGTACGATATTTATAAGATATATCGTACGATATTTTTCTTGAAAGAGGCCCCTGATTACGTAGATTACATTGTCCAATGCGGTTGCCTTATCGTACAGACGTCGAAAGCGGCCTACCTTGACCGAGTCTTCTGGATTATTTACTGCTAAAATATACAAACGAACTGTTTTAACAATTGTCAAACCTAACTCAGTTTAAAGCCGATCCTATTTCAAGAGGTCAATATTACCGGA